>BMAV01000166.1:136270-149130 GCA_019973955.1 Trichonephila inaurata madagascariensis | reverse complement strand
TCGAATTGTAAATATGCTTTACGCCTAATAAATGTATTAATTGCCTCGTTTCATTCTACTCGATATCATAACTGTTTTTACAAATTACACCGACTAAACATGGTTTGCACCCTCATGTTCTACAGTGATTTGTAGTTCTCATGTAGCCTACTATTATTCATCTGAATTTGTCGGTCGAATTCGACAACACTCTGTCTATGAACTTTGAACAGTGGCGTGGTAACTAATTTTTAATAGTTGTAATAATTACAACTAATACGTACAACTGTATTCTTCCATATATTAGACATCTTGCTAAAACTGAATACATTAAGCAGATTTTGATCTCTTATAAGCTTGTAGGTTCCTTGAAATCTTTAAATGGATCAATGAATAAGAAAACATCTAAAATTTCTGTGCGTCTAATTCAACTAAATGCCAATTAGCATTATAAAATTAGATGGTCATTATCGTTATTTCAAGTAGACTCTTTTTGGAAAAAAGAGTATTTCAACCATTCTGGAAATTAAGAATTCAATTTCTTGTACTAATTTTTGATATCAGAGTTGTCTAACCCGCGGTCCGGATGACTAAGCATATGGTTCAGCAAAAATATCGTAAGCTTACAAACTTCATGCGATTTCAACTTTAAAAAAACCAGATGATATTAAAGGTAAATTATCCTTATTATAAAGATAAATTTTAACAAGCTATCTATAAGCGAGGAATTTTTAAATTTAGCACGTTCTTTAATAGAGAAAAATACATAACATCATTCTCAAATTATGTTTATATCTCTATTAACATGCATAATGGCGAAATACTTTCAGAATAGCTCTCCATGCAAATAATTATTTTTTGACATAAAAAACTGTGTGCTAACGCTCTTGAATATTGTGGTGACCAGTGGGTACGTTACTATGATTTTACTAAAAAAATTCGTAAATTCTAAATATACGAACCGACACCGAAGAAGACTCTGACGTTACATCTCTTTATGGTGATTAAGTAAGTGTGCTTCTCCATATATAAGACGGTTAAGTGAAGGTAAAAAAGGTAGAAAAGCTTGAATTTGTGAAATAAAATGAAGTCTTTTATGGAATATGTATTAAAATTTCACACACAATAACCAAATAAAGAAAAATTCCTTACAGATTTGGTATTTTTATCGAACTTTATCACTTAAGGCCGTATCACACGTATATTTTTCATGCAATTTTTTCGTCCAATTTTTGGCCGAATCTGAGGGGGAAGGGTTGCCGTAAACAAAACGACACGCTCTGACGTCAGCCGCGCTCTATCTCCACATTGAAGAATTACTCGCCGATTTTTCTGCTTCGGAAAATGAACATCCAAAATTATTTCTTTCATTTCGCTTGCGCAACTGTTGATGGGTGTAAACTAAAAATAGAGCACCATTCTATTTAAAATATTATACGCCGTTAAAATATTATACACCATTAAAATATTATACGGCATATCTGAAGTGTTAGACGAAACCGGAGCCGCCATCTTGTTTATGACGTAGGGCGCCGAAGAACCCCATTGGCTGGAATTTCAAGCAATTTTATTTGGAACAACTTTTTGAGCTCGCTAGCAAAAAAATGTTCTAAAGCGGTTGCTATGGCAACTGAGTAAAAATTGCACGAATTGAACGAAAAATTGCTTGAAACGTGTACGTGTGATACGGCCTTTACTCATTTAAATGAGTCTTCGAGTTTAAGGCCAATTCATCAGTACAATGTATCAAACTATATCGCCACATAAAAAGAAACTGAAACTATGACAATCTCAGCCTTTGAAGACACGGCAAGTTTCTACATATGACAGCCATTTCGTGGTGGCATCCTTTAGTAGTGATTCTCACTAGCAAATTTTGACGCTTGAATTAATTTTAATTCAAATTTAGATGCTAAAGATTGCCTTGATTTAGTTTTGCCGAAAGAGTACCAGCGCAAAATTGGTACTCAAGGGATCTTTTACGTGCCACATAATCATATGACATGCGTACCTATGATTTTAGCATCCAGAAGATCTATCGACTCCCTACATTAAAGATCTTGTTAATTTATAGATTAGATTTTTGGTGATAGGTAAGATGGGTTGGAGAAAGATATTAAATTTTTTTTATGTATGTTCAGAATGTTGATTTTAGTCAAAACAATGTTCCACATCTCATACAATAGTAAATGATCTTTAATATTGCTTGTTACTAGATAAACATACGAGATACGTCATAACACGATGATATACAAAATGCTAAAACAATACGGAATAATCATAAGTGTTGCCAAACAACAACAAAGAAATTGAAAGTTAAATTAGTTAGTTTCAGTTCACGCAGCCACAGATTCTTATAACGTGCTTATAAAAACCCATTTAATAACCCCACCACCCATGCTTTAATTCTATCATTTTTAAGGGCTTTAAAGGTCATTTTGAACCATTTAAGGTCAAAACGGGCTTTACGTTCATTTTTCATTTTAGGGTCATTTTAACAATTTTTAAGGTCATTGATGGTTGAACTTTGATTACAACATAGTTACTAATACTTATCTTTAAAATTAAGGAGCATTTAGTAATGTAATTTTTCGCTTAATTGCAAAATATTTATATGTTAAAGTTGTAGGGCAAAAAATATATAACATTGTTCATAAGAGCATAAATTGATTCATATAGAATTACATCTTAACGACATTGGAATATTATAGAAATATTAAAATCATAATATCTAAAGACGTGTGTGGAAGGATTCAGTTTTCTGAAAGTAGTAAAGAATCTGTATAATTATGCTTCAAACCTATTTTTATACAGGTTTCATTTACTATCCTGTATTTTATATTTATAAGAAATTGAAAAGAATAAGAATATTTATGAGTTAAATGAAGCTTAAATTATGTTAACTATTTTCATTCTACGTTTTCTTTGTTTATCAACTATTAACTTATTTTATATGTGGCACTAAAACAACTCTTCCAATGTGGTCTAGGGCAGCGATCGCCAAACTTTATGACCTCAAGGACAAGTAAATTCATAATTTTAATCTCACGGACCACTAATAGGATATTTTAGGAGTTATATCACATTTTTTTTTATAAATATATTTAAAAACACACAAAATGTACCTAGTTAATAAAATGAAACAATAAATTGTAACCAAATTATTAAAGCTTTATTAATAAACCACAATATAAAATAAGCAAAAATGTAAAAACAAAACAATTAAAAATGGCTTAAGTATATCAAACGTTTGGCATTATACATTTTTAATATGATGAATGTTCCTGCTTAATTGAAATGAGATTATGCATATTTGGATCCAATGTTGTTACTGTAAGACGGAGAACTGTATTTATTACAAGCTGAGATCGGTACCATGTTTTGATGGCTATGGCAGATCAAAAAGCATTTTTCTGATAAATAAGTTGTGAAGAACTGAAACAGAATTTCCATCGCCTGTTCACTAAGAAAAGGGTATTCACTTTTTATAGAAAGCCAAAACTGAGATCTTGATAAGGATGAATGAGAAGTTTAATTTTGTTTCTTCGGATGATAGGTCGATGAGGCATGGTTAAATTATAATCCTAAACTTTCGCTGCGCACAAATCTATTATCCACATATAACAAAGCAGCTACAGCAGTATGACTTATTTACCGTAACATTATTCTATGAAGTAACGTTTTTATAACTTTTCCCGTATTGTTATGAATTGAATTGTTTCAATGCATCTGAAAACATTAACTTAACGTGATGAGTAAGTATATTCCAAGTATTTTTCTGGGGACCAGCGAATTTTTCTCACTGACCACCACTTTGGTGACCTCTGGTCTAGGGAAGCTAAAGGGTTGGACACCTTGATGTAAAAAATGAAAGTATGAACAAATTTTATTGAGTCTAAAATAACATCAATCATCCCTTTATAATGATTTGTACTACTTCGGAGAATAATGGTGGCTGCGGTAGCCTAGTGGCCAAGGTAACGAACTCGTGGCAGGCATGTCATGCGTTCAAGCCTAGTGCCGCTGAAGACCCACCGTATAGGGGAGCGATGCACGTTAAATTTGTCGAGAGCTCAAATTTCCTCCCATTGGTGTGGTGCGATAGTTAGGAGAAGGGGGTGCTAGCTCAGGTGTCATCCTCGTCACTTGACCATAGTTCAAAATTGCGATGTTCGTCACCGAAAGCCCTCGTGTAGCTGAACAATGCGACGTTAATATTCACTCACTCGGAGAATGAGAATACATTAAAGTTCCTTAACTTTTTTAACTGAAATATGAATATTAGAAAGAAACTATTATTTGTAAATATAAAGAAATATTTAAAATGGAATGAAAACTGCTTAGAATTTTTAACTTCATTTAACTAATTATTTTTCAGACTTCAAAAGCCTCCAAATGGGGTAAAAACAGAAAAGAAATTTCACAAACTGATCTAATTGAGAAATGGTGTCAAGACCTGGTAAGTGTGTATTATGTCATAACTAGCATAAATAAATATTATTTTATAAGATAAAATCTTTATATATATATATATATATATATATATATATTTAAGAAAAACAAAGAAGTATTTATAATTAAGGCCCTAATCAAAGTGAAGTTGGGTCCTCTTTTTAACATAATTTTCTGCAAAAATCATAGGAGCATTTGAGTAAACATTTAAATCTTTTGAAAAATTTCTCAGCAAAATAAAATTTTAGAGCATTTTTGTAATTATATAATTCCTTATGAATAATAACCTAAGTATAATATTGGCGAAGGGACTTAAGTTTTCATTTTGTTTTTCAAAAAATGTGTGTTTTCCGAATCATCCAAACTATTTAATAACGTCACATAACATATTAACTGCAAACTAATTATTTTAGTCGTCTTCAGCTCTTGTTCTTTTTCCATGAAGTTTGATATGTTAGGAATTTTAAATGTTTTATTTAGATACTTCATTCTTTTTTTGTTTAATGTTAAGAGTTATTTTATTTAAATATCTAAGTTAAATTACATGAGAGAGAGCAGTCTGCAAAATTTAGCTTAGCTAAGCAATATGATTTGATTATATATTATAACATCACTAGAAAGAGTAGGGGTTTGAATTTCCCGTATTTTTCTTCCTTCCTGGGAATACAAAACGTATGAAAATTTTACGATTTCAAAGGAACCCTTCTGAAGTGTAGATTTTAAAGAAATTATTATAAAACGTCACTTCATGGGTCCGGGGTTCAAACCTCGGGCTGGGGAAGGTTTACTCAGCTTTTCATCTCTTCAGTGGTTTGATAAATGGGTACCAAGCTTGCTCGGGAACTGAACATTGGGGGTTCACGTCAGATTGACCATTTGACCGAAACATCTGCGCATGCACCCCAACACCTTAAGTCACGTGAGGTAAGCACAGTAGGTCTTGGCCCTCATGGGCTGGTGCACCACTGAGTTCAGTTATTATAAAACGTAAAATTCAACCTTTTAAAATCATTTGTTTTCGTCATTGACCCGGTTGACCATGTGTTCTGAATATGAATAAACTTTCCATACTCAATTCAAAACACTTGTCCCGGATAATCTTGTGGCTCTAGAATTTTTCATTTTTTCAAAAAGTGTAAGGATCCCCTTTTCTTTCTTAAAAGGGAAGGTTTTTTTCCTTTTCTTTCTTGTGAGGGAAGTTTCTCTATTTTTATTCAAAAAATACTTCAGAATACAAAAGACCTCAACTCGTTAATGACTGATATATATCCTACTAATAGAAATTTGAACCACAGTAGTACAGAATGCTTTTTTAAATAAAAACTTATTTGACCTATCAGCTCTATTACATTGAATTTAAAAATAAGGTTATTTTAAAACATTAATATTAAATTACTAACACGATATGTTAAGTTTACAGAGTAACGGCATATAAGCCCCAACAGAATTACATTTAGCGTTTCTGAGTGGCCTCGGTAGCCGAGTGATCAAGGTATCAGATCTTGACTGGCCTTGTCACGAGTTCGAGCCCAGTACCACTATAGACCCACCGTGTAGGGGAGCAATGCACGTTAAATCTGTCGAGAGCTCAAACGTCCTCCCTTTGGTGTGGTGTGGTAGTTAGGAGAGGGGGTGCCAGCTCAGATGTCGTTTACGTCACTTGACCATGGTTCAAAATTACGTAGTCCGTTGCCAAAAGCCCTCGTGTAGCTCAACAGTGTGATGTTAATATTCACTCACTCATTCACTCTAGCTTTTCTGAACAGAATTAATCGAAATCCTCAGCATTGAGGACTTAATTGCTCAAGATTAGTGAAAAGTCAAATGTTGATTGGGATATAACTTCGCTGAAAATTTATCGTACTGTTTAGTAGGTATTGCATCTAAATTAGCATGTGTGATGATGCTAAAATAAAACTGACAGTTTGGTAGGTCTTTTACTTAGGTATCAATTGTATTTTCTATCACTTCTGGATTAGTCTTTGTTTTGAATGAAGAAACTATTTCATTTTACTGCAGTACACATCCTTGATGAAACTTTTTTTTAAAAAATTTCAACAAAAGATATCAGATGAGACTTCAAGCTATCGTATAGATATTTGTGAAAGACAAAAGAAATTTCTAAAGACTTAATAATTTATACAGCGTTATTCCCTCCTAAGTTTAGTTTTAAAAAACGTAAAAGAATACATCAAAAAAGAATTGGAATGCATACAGAAGCAATTCAAGTTTTATTTATATACCTTGTAGGTGTTCTATGGGTGAAACCTTGGTTACACTGCATACATAAATGCAATAGACCAGTTTATGTCTCGCTATTCAACATACTATCAACGTTATTGATAGCACGTGTTATTCTTTCCATAATATCAGTGTTGTCCAAAAACTGGTTCTCTTACATAAGTGCAAGTTTTCATACCCTTTTTACCGCGTTATGCAGCAGAATTGCATGGAAGGATAACACGTTGCTGTCAATAACGCTGATAGTACCATGTTGTAACTGGGTCACCACATTGATGTATGCCGTGTAACCAAGGTCTTACGCGTAGAAAATCTTACTTAATCGGGAGAACCGAGCTCACACAAAGGGTTTTGAGCTTCGGACCGACCCTCTAAGATAATTTACTTATATACTAAACGAAAAACATACGAAAAAATGGTCGCGAATGAAGGACCCTCCCCAAAATTGTTGAGAATAGGGAGAAGAATGTAAAATACAGTAAAAGTACTTCACAAAAGTGGTCCCTTACCGGGCACTGGAATGCGATTGAGAATAAAGATAACAATCTATAAAGTATGTGAATAAAACTTGAATTGTTTCTGTATTCATTTAAACGTTCTTTTTTGCTGTATTAATTTTTTTTTTACTATGACACTTCGAAAGTGTGGAGGGAATAATGAATAACCCTTTATTTAATACGATAGAAAAATTAACACTTTTCTTTTATCAGCAAGATTTTCTTTGCAAAAAATGTAATTACTTTAAATTGAGTTAAGAAATAAGACAAAGTTCTTAATAAATAGTCCGAGAAACAACCACGTATTTTATTTATAAATATTTTCTCTATTTCAGTTGAGCAGTAACTGGGAAGACCAACCTTCATCAGAATCTGAGAAGTCCCATACAACTGTTTAGCACAACATTTGTTTTTATTGTGATTTAATATTTTAACCAATCGTATGCTTTTAAAACTTTTCATTGTTCATATTTGTTTTAATTGTTTCTTGCCTTTTAAAATTTTAATAAATCTTTTTTTAAGAAAATGCTTACAAATCTATATTCCCTTCAACGAAGCGATCAGACAGTCCCCTGGATCAATTCTTCTAAAATCGTCGAAAACAATGGAATTGAATCAGAAAATACTCAAAAATAGGTTTTTTAAAATTTCGAATGATAACAGATGGACCTCATAATATGACTGATCCAAAAATAAGTTTTGTTAAATTTCAAAATGAAGCTGATCATCCGAAAATAGGTTTGTATTTCATTATTCACTAGCAAGTAGTATGATATAAATTGGAAACAAGCAATTTCAAAGAAATATCACGAAAAATTAATAAAATCATACATTTTATAATTGCACGGGACATGCATGACATTTCCAAATACATGATACTCTTTTAACCAGTTAATGTGGCACTCCAGTTTGAGAGCGCACAATTATGTGTGTCACGGAAATTGAGTCGCAGAGTAAGTGTCACTGTTAAAATATTGCATAAACAAGTAATATAAAAAAATAGTTTTTAAGTCAATTCCTACTTAGATCAACAACGAAAAATTTTACTTTAGCTACTTTTTATTAAATAGTTACAATTAATATAAATATGTAAATACATAGAACAGAATCACAACCATTAAGTGGTAATTAGTTTTTTTAATTATCATTAAAGTATCGTATTGTCCTTTTTAATTTCAGTCCAACTGAATGCTTAAACACGTGAGAAAAAAAACCTTTTCAAGTTTTGACACAAGTCGCCAAAATGGTCGCTAAGTCGCCAACGTGGCTGTATTTGTAATTCTTTAAATAATTAGTTTCAAACAATTAATTTTTATTAATTATAATTAAATTATTGTATTGTCATTCAAAATGATCATGTATGTAAAGTTTCAGCTCAATTCAGCGTTTTAAAATGTATTTTATTAACGATTGAAAATTCCACCAAGATAAATAAATAAATATACAAATATATAAATAAATAAATATATAGAGACAGTGCCAGAGCTAATAGTAGGAATTGAAAAAGAGGGGTTTATTTTATAAAATTACCAATTTTATTATTAATAAGTATTTATTTAGTTAACATAAAGATATATTACAGACATATTGGTGTTCTTTTGGATATCTATGAATTTTAGCGACTGCCAAAATTCCCGTACTGAGAGGTTTAAGCATACACGGATTTATTTACTTCTTTACTGACGAAATATTTTCTACCTGTCTTGACACTAAGGAAGTTCTGGAGCAGGTTGCCGTAGGGTTGATCAGTCCTCTTACCAGAAAGCATCCTTGCTTTTCCCACCCCAATTAGGTTGCACAGCATTGAGCTATAACTCTAATGTCAGCACATCATTGTAACATGAAACACAATTGGCACATTTACACCACTTGATAGCTAGGTAACTTCGGGTCATGGCTCACCATACTTGAAGGAACCCTGTTATAAATCAACTTTCCGAATTTTACCTTTGCCGCTTTTGGGTTAACATCTAAAAAACATTATCATCGCACATAAATTGGTTATGCGAACTTGTACTATTTCTGCATTTTGGGATGCATTGAGTTTTCATCTTTAATTTTTTATTTATTTGTTTTACTCTGGCCTGGCCTCAAATTGTTTTAAACATCTTGAAATTTGAGAATATGTTTTGTTTTTCTCAAAAGTTACAATTTAAATAGCCAATGGTCACTACTTTTTACACAAACGAGTATACTCGTCAATACACAAAATCCTACAACTTCTCCAAGACGTGTATACTCGTCAATCACAGCTGGTTAATGTGTAATAACGTATATTAGCTAAGTCGGGCTGCGTCTGTAGAAAGGTTTGAGAGTTGTGTGGAAGAAATACGTCTAGCTTTAAACTGCTGGAACACAGATCATTTTAAAGAACTGTATTATATAGAATGTTTGATCAAAATAATTTTCATGGACATAACATTACATTTAAATTATCTTAGTAAAAAAAAAAAATTACAGGCCATGGAAAACCAGTTGTTTATTTTCGAACTGATAAATGGGTTTGAAAAGTAAATTGTATTTTTTTTCGCTGCAAATACTAAGCCTGGAAAGCTTAGTAATTTTCCAAAATTTAAAATATCTTTGGATGAATCAACGCTTTTTTCCGAAAAACTAATTGGCACTTCAACTGTAAATTTTTCAAAAAGTTTCCATTGTATTAAAGAACAGTTTTTAAACAGATTAAAATAATCAATCCTTCCAATCAAAAACATATTAGGCTGATATCAAAAATCTTGCAAACAACATGAGGCAGAAAAATTTCTAATGAATCATAAAAGCTTATTTCAAATATGAGTTTTGATAAAATTTACTATTTTTAAATTGAATAAATATAGTTTTTCTATCTCTATACTTTGATTATTGTTTATTACAAATAATTGTATTGGTAATATGTATGAAAACAAAGTACTAGCACTCGAAAAAAACTTGGATTTCATTTTTTTTAAATTTTAGAACTGAAATAAGACCATTTTTGCCATTATTGAGTGAAAACTTTTCAAATTTTGTTTTAGAAAAATATAAAATGTTATTTGAAATATTGCAGCATTTAATTTTTGAAACTTAAAATGAAGTAAAAATGAATACTTTTTTGAAATATGCATTTCTGTTATATTTTTTTTACTAATATAACTATTATAATTTAAATTGTATCAAAATAGTTGCTAAAGTTGTCCCAAATGGAAAAAAACCTTTTAAAATAGTAAAGAGGCTTCAACAACACAATTATCTATTTTTAATGAATGAGATTTATTTTTAAATAATAATTATCATAATATTTAAGGAAATTTTCAGCTAGGGAGTTTCAGAATTCAATCTTCTCAAATTCGGCTTGTATTTCTGCATCTGTAATATAAATTAAATGGGAAAATAAATAAAACTTATTTTAATATGAATGAAATACAAAATTTTTTAAATAACTAAACCTTCTGTAGCATTGTCCGTAAATGATTTCAATTGACTTTTAGTTTGAGGATAGGTGCAAGCCCTCGTGTAGCTAAACAGTGCGACGTTAATATTCACTCACTCACTCACTTGAGGATAGGTGCATATAATTTTTTTATGCTTTTAATAATTGACGATTCTTCATGGTTTATGCATCTTCTAGAAACATACTCATTGTGGTATAGCTGCTATTTTCTGTTGCATCGTTTAACGATATACATGGTGATTTATAATTGTCACTTTTTTCCTTGTACAGTGCTATAAATAACAATCTCTAAGACTTTTAACTACCGTAAAATCCATCGTATAACGTGCACTTTTAAAACAAAAAAAAATAAGACTGAATTTTTACGGGTGCGCGTTATACGTCAGGTATAAAAATGAGAGCTTTAAAAATAAAGAGGTGAGCAGAGAGAGAAAAAAATTAGACTTCTACATATATCAAAATATGTTTATTTAAAAGAAATGATATTCCTTATGAACTTAAAGGGTTGTAATTTTAAAAGTATACTATAATTTTTTTTAAAGTTTGGAATAATACTTCGAATAAATAACTTCAAAACATAAACGTATTGCTTGAAAGTACAGGTGCACGTTATACGCCGGATTTTAAGGTAAATTTTTTTTCCACGGAATCCGACTTTCCAAGTCGTTATTCGTCTCCATACCAAGTTTGGCATTTCTTTTGTTAGATCGAGCTACAGGGGGCTCTGAATAGTGTCAGAGTTAGAAAAAAAAATCCCTCTGTATATTTTGCTAATTAAATAAATTGCTTTTCTTAAGGCTGTCTTCGGTAAAAGTATGAGAGCTCTAACGCGAAGCACAATTTCAGACACAAAAATGACCCAATTTCCATGGAAATTTGCAATATCATAACTCGTACCTCTGTTAACAATATAGTGTTTTTGAAAATTTTAAAATATTCCGTGAATACTTTCTTTTTTTGTTTTAATACGTGAAGGCGAAGCCCATTTAACATTACGGAATAGGATAAAAAATGCGAAACTCATTTTATACCAGAAAAAAATGAATCAACTCGGTTAAAAATGCGATGTATGATAAAAAAAATTCTGTTCTCTAAAGGATAATGAAGCCAGAATATCATATTAATTTTTCATTTCTTTTATATCTGGAAAAAATGTTCCAAATTCGGTCCTATTCTTTAACATTAACCGAAAACAGCCTTAAAGGAAAGGGTTGCTATCCGAGTGACCAAGGTCGTAAACTTCATGGCCGATTATATTAAAGTTGAGTAGTAGGTGGAATGTAAAATCGACACATAAGACCAGTTGTGTTGAATAATGAGAGGCCGTTGCATGTTTGAATTAGGCTTAAAAGTATAAGTTTAAATATTAAGGAGTGTTGAATTAATTACTTATGCATTAGGGATTGCTCATTTCTTAAATATTTTTATCATACGATAAACTTTATAGCTTCTAGATTTAAAAAATGAACCCTTAAATCATTTTATATTACCTTTATTTAAAATATATTTTGTGGGCAGGGTTTTAAAAACATTTAAATGCGTTTTTGAATTTTTTTAAATATTTATTTGGTTAATTGAAAATTATTTTAAAGTATTGGGGATTGAACATAAAGTATTGCACATTAAGTATTCTTTTCAAATAATTTCAAATATTTTTTCATGAATTTTAAGCTAAATATAAACACATAGAAAATGCACGTTAATACAAAAGGGGGTTCACACTTTATGTAAACGGCTTTGTAGTTCATTTTCTCGTTTGCATTTTGAGAAAACTTTGGAACAATCGCTTGCTAAGGTTTTATTTTGACTGGAATGTAAAATAAGATTTATTTTTTATAAATGGCACCTAAAAGTGATATATGGCTAGAAGGTGTTACGTAATTACGCTTTCTACAAGGAGAAATATTCGTATCAACAATTTAAAAAGCGGTGTAAAAATCTCGGTTACTTCATTTTAATCACACACAAAGGCATTTAGAATATATTAAATTTGAAAGAGAAAAAGCGTCTAACACAAAGTAAAAATTAAAACATGGCCACGAAACTTCCTCCTAAGACTATTCAAACACAGACAACTATCAAGAAAGGGAAGTCTCTGATCCTAAAAGAAAATCCGCGAACTGAAAGATTCATTGCATCGAAACTAGGAATGTCTCCTGGAAGTGTAATTAAAACAGATGTTTAAACCCTAAAAATCGTCTCCTTTTTTGAAACATATTGCTGAAAGAAAAGCAAATTGAAGGAAACTATGTAAAAAAAAA
>BMAV01000166.1:97553-110426 GCA_019973955.1 Trichonephila inaurata madagascariensis | reverse complement strand
GAAGTCTTTACTTTATATAAGCACACACACACACACACAAAATATTATTATTTTAGAAGCATTTTTTATAAAAGGAGAACATTTTGAAAAAAGGTTATTCTAAGTTAATTTTTTGCCAAAATGTTGTATTTATGTAATTTTTTTTTTTGTAGAAATGTCCTTAAAACAGTTTTATACATGTATTCTAATCTAAGCTACACAAAATATCATGAAGATTATCCATTTATGCGCTTTTTTAAAATCACGGTTCCGAACGTAGTCGGATACCTTAAAGAAATCGATGAGTACTATCAAACGAATAATGTATAACATGTGAAGGAGCACAGTAATAAATTATTACACGGGACAATAAAGGACGTTCTTTATTAATAAAAGATTCCTAAGACTATACTAGTAAATGATGTGCTCTAAGACAGGGATTGACGGAAGAGCCAATTTGTAAGTGAAACAATATAGTTAAATTATCGAAGAAACATTTATACCCATAAGCTTGCGCAGGTGAAGGATTCACCTGTAGCAGTCACGTTCCAATCAGTATTTTTTGTAATATTCGTATAAAGTTTTATCCAAAGTAACACTTTACATTTCTTCAAAATCTGAGAAATATGGAAGATATTTTTGTTTTTGTGATTCAAAGCAAAAACTACTATTGTCAGTATTCCATAATGTGTTGTGAATATAACTGTCAAGTTTCGTGAAAAAATTCTGTATCAATTATACCGTAAGTGTTTTATTCGGAAATTAAATATTTATACTAATAATTAAAATTGACTGAAGCAAGAGTCATTCACAAAAGTTGAATTAACAAAAATTATTTCAGCACTCTTTTTTTTATTAGCATCTAAGCTTACCATAAAATACGGAATATGTTTCTGTCACATTTGCTGATGGTTAAAGTGTATCTCTTGTCCATTTATGTATATTCCCGAATTCCTTTACGCAAATAAATAAACTCTGCTTGAAATCCTTTTAGAAATGTTTTCTCATTGCATCATTTTTACCAAAAAATTAGGCTTTTTCTTAATGAAAAGCAATTTAATACAGAAAAAACTATCTTAAACAAATATCCTAAGTCATTCAAATATTTAAATGCAAGTATATTTTTCTAATAAACAATTAAAAAGGGAATGGGAAAAAATTTTTAGAAGACATAATTATTTTTTAATGATACATATTGGCAGAAAGCTGAAGAGTTGCAACCATCAATGCAAAAAGACGCATGCGCCTTGTCAATGCTGATTTAAACTCATTTCGGGTCCTGGGCACAGAAGATCTACGGGTTTCCTTGGCACTGGTGGATCGAAATTTATAACCAGAAAATCTGGTTAAGTCCTGCTTATCCGGCCCCTGGGTGCCCACCCCAAGGGCTCAATGGATAACCCGTCACTGCGCCTTGTGAGGCAAGGTTTGACGACACCTGCACTAACATAAATGGCTCTGCATATAGTATGCAGTAGATGTGCAGCAATCCTTTCTCCCTAAGTCGTAACCAACAAAGGGCGGGAATAAAAGAGCTTTACGACTGATCGGATCGGAGATTTCCTTTTCTTACCAGTCGTCTACCGCGTGCATGGCTGGTGCACAACAGGTTGATGGTTCAAATCAAAAATACTCATGCCAAGATGACATAGAAAATTTAAAATGTGGAAAATTGATCAAAATATTAAAACTCCTATTTTGCTTTTTTTTTAATTATTATTATTTCTATTTTTGTCACTAAATATGTTCCAAATTGGAAGAATTTAAAAATCACTCCTTCACAATACCTGCATCAGTAAGCGGTTTCTTATGATTACCAATAATATAACAAATTTCCTAGGGTGCCTTTGTTTCGGCTGTGAAATTACCACTGACAAAAATACTTTTTTGCTGTTGTAAAGATTATTCAAGAAAGCCTATTTATCACCTCCTGAAAGAGATTTGCGAGGAAAAGTATTATTGAACGATTCCTGTTTATTGGTATTTTTTAAATGCAACACTTTCGCGACAAATCAAACAATTACTGATCCACACATGCTTGCTTTTCACTACAAAACAAAAACAAAAAACTTCCCAATCGTCTTGAAACATTCTATTTTCTTCGAATATTTTTCGCTTGGAAGATATGAAAGATAGTTAAAAATTAGTTCCACTCATAAAATGGTCGCTACTCCACTGTTGTCTATTATCGCTAAACAGAAAAAAAATATATCAATTCGCACCAACAGGACACCGACAGCAAAGTTGATATATTTGATTTCTTTTATAGAATTTCCCACCAAATTTTCATAAATAAATGAATTTTTTTCTTAGAGCAATAGGCCATGGCAGCTCCACTTAAAAATGCCTGGTGGGCCACACACGGCCCGCAGGCTGCAGGTTGAGTATCGCTGCTTTAGTGGGTTGATTAATGAGTACCAAGCTTGCTTGGGAACTAAACACTGGGGGGGTTCGCATCAGACTGACCACCTGACCGGAACATCTGCTCATGCACCTCAGGACCCAAGGTCACGAAAACTGAGACGGGCATTGTAGGCCTTGGCCCGTATTGGCTGTTGCGCCGCTGAATTTAGTTTAGTATGTGTACTTGTCTTCTATTGTGTTTTTATGAGCAACCCCTTCTAGTAAGCATTTTCTCATATTTTCAGACTGGAATAATTCTCTAAAGTTTAGATTAAAGGTTAGCAAATTTAATTATTTTTCACCAAAAGTTCTATAAATTATAGTACTAGATGTTATATAATATGTTAAAAATATTTATATATAATAGCAAAGAAATAATAAAATGTTATACTTACTTATGAGTCGATATAACAGATTCCAGTCTAAAAAGTAGAAATATGATAGTTAGTGATGATTAGTTTTAATAAAAAGTTAAATATAGTTTAAGAAATGTCGCGAATGTTTGAATATATTTTAAATACCAATATACAAAATATTTTAGCTTTATATTCTTACTTTTGTTACAGTCACAACGGTATGTAAAAACTTAAACGTTAATTTTTCAAAAAAAAAAGTTAACCAGTTAAAATTAAAATTTCACCCAAACCTTTAAAAATGTAAAACAAAAATGTACCATTTAATTGAACATTTTTAGAAAAACGAGATATAACAGGATATACTCCATACATATATTCTCTAAGCAAACTGTATATATATTTTTATGAAACTTTTAAAAAATGAAATATTATTTTTAAATTAAGTGTACTAAGCTTTATTTTTTTCAAAAAGGAGATCAATTTTTTCCTGAAGTATTAGATTTACCCAAATTTAATTTACATGCTGCTACACTGCTATAAAAATATGGTTTTAAACATTTATTTATATATATTCGCACACTTAAGAAAAAAACTTTTAATCCCATAACACAGATATCTAACATCTTTATACTATTTGAAAGATGAATTACTAACTTCACAACAAATCGTAGTTTTTAAATCGAACTTTTAATATTTAATATGACTTTTTCACTGAAATTTTTCTTAGTAAATTTTTTAAATTTTTCAAAAAAAAAAAAAAAAAAAAATATTTTAATAATTTACTTAACTTTTCACTTTTTCTTTTTGCGTAATGATATTAGATAATTGTTTCAATGATTCCATAAAAAAATTTAATTCTATATAATTCCTCTCAACCTTCACTCACTCATCCCAGTTTTTTAAAATAAAATCATTATATTCTTAAGGTGAGAGAGATGTAATCATTGATGACGCATTAAGGTATCCTACTACGTTCGGAACCATGATTTTGCAAAAGCGCATAAATGGATAATTTTCATGGTATTTAGTGTCACTTAGATTAGAATACATGTATACAATTGTTTTAAGGACATTATGACAAAAAAAATTATTTAAATACAATATTTTGGCAAAAAATTAACTTAGAACAAAATTTTTTCCAAATGTTCTCCTTTTGTAAAAAATGCTTCTATTGTATTAATATTTTGCCTGTGTATAGCTCAAACCTCTGTACAGAGGCTCAACTATGATTTTTAAAAAATTCAAATTATTTTCAGAGTTACAACCATTTGAAATAAGTATCGGCGTATTTTCTTAAAATTTCTCCCTTTTGTTTTCGTAAAACATGGATAAACCGACTTCCGAGTTATGCATTTCAAAAATTCTAGTTGAGCCTCTATTCAGAGGTCTGAGCTATAGACAGGCAAAATATTAATACAATAGAAGCATTTTTTTACAAAAGGAGAACATTTGGAAAAAAGGTTATTCTAAGTTAATTTTTTGTCAAAATATTGTACTTAAATAATTTTATTGTAATACTATTCTTAATACAATTTTATATACATTGTCTAATCTAAGTGACGCTAATTATCATAAATATTATCCATTTACACGCTTTTGCAAAATCACGGTTACGAACGTAGTCGGATACCTTAAGACAGTAACTTCAACACTAAGCTCTTTTCATTTAATAAAGTTTATTGAGAATTAGCGAAAATATTAGAATTAGTGCTTTTCAATAATAGTCTAATTTACGGTGAAAATTCTTCCAAAAAAGACACTCCTCAAACTTATTTCCAGTAACGTTTATTTATTTGTATACAGTAGTCCGGCACAAGAAATACACTTGAGCCCAGGGCCATTTTTCACCTTCCTGGCGACCTTGGCAAATTGTTACACCCCCCCCCCCCCCTCACTTTTTCCGGCCCCCCCCCCTGCTTCCGCCCCCCCCCCGTTTGGGGGGGGGGGGGGGGGGATTTTAGTCTTTCCATGGACCCACCGTGTCCTGGATTGGCAACCGGCAGCCGTAAGGAAAGGATAGTGGAATGTTTTGGCTACTCTTGTTCATTTCTTACTTTATGGCATCACGGTCCACCAACCTACCCTTGTTTAAATAAGTACAGTAAATTAATGAAATCGTTTACAATTACAGTATAAAATATACATTATTGTGTGAACTGTTTTCAACTAATTTTGGTTATCTTTTTCATCACTTATGGCTTTACTATCTTTTACTTTTAGACATCTTTTTTTTGTTGTTGCTGCTGAATCACTATCATTATACTTGTACAACAAAGGTTTTCTTCGAGTTTTTATCATTGTAAAATCATGAATAATATCATTGTAATCAATTTCCATTGCAATATCACTTTGAGTACATAGCAACATGAAATCGTTGATCTTTTCGTTTTCTATAGTAGATCTCCTTTCAGATTTTACTCTATTAAGGGCAGAAAGGCTTCTATCATGACTCGTTAGGTGGTGTGTGATACGTTTGCTGTAATTTTAATTCTTTCTCTTTTTTCGCCCTCTAATTTTTTGCACCTCCAGACCTTTTGCGCCCTAGGCATGTACCTAAGTGGAAAAGCGGTCCTGCTTGAACCCCCAACATAAGTAACAAGAAACACATTCCGTATTATATCAAATGCTTCAGGATTAATAAAGAGAGTTGGAAATAACTTTTATATGCAAGAAAAGCAAAAATCAAGTTTAATTATCCGTGTTAACATGAAACATGTGAAGCATGACTCAGGGACCTCAATCTGCTACTACCGACCTGGTGGCATTAGCAACAACTGAAATTCAAGAATAAAGTGATAAGGGCCACACTGCAGAAAAAAAAATTGCACGTCCACACATACAATATTTCTTCAACAAACTGAAATAAAAATTAACTCTATGTAGTTTTATTAAAATAAAGTAACTTCTTTTTATTATAATTTTTTAAATTTGAATTAGATATGTGTATAGGTACACATTTATTTTGAATTTGTAAAAGTTTCGTTTCATTTTGTTCAGATTTCATAAATATGGAAAAAATTAAAATTGATGAGATGGTTTAACTTTCTTTTGTTGAACAAATAAATTGATATCGGGTTCAAAAGACGAGTTAGCAGTTCTTAATGCATTTTCAAGATGTTTGTCAATGATCTTCTCCTATTTTTTTTTTATGCTTTATTCATTTATAAGCGTATTATATCAGTGTAAGTGTTAATTATAATTTTTATTATGCCAGAATGCATTTTGTTTGTTTACTTTCAGTAAATTAATAATTTTTAAATAATATTTTGTTTAAGACTTTTCAACATGCTCGCGTCCCAATCGTAGAGTTATCATGCCCCCCCCCCCCCCAAGGAGGAGGAGCGCTCCGCAGTTTGAGAAACGCTGGTCAACTAGGATTTCTTTCTTTCTTTCTTTTTTTTTTCTGTAATATGTAGATAAAATTTTACACAGAGAATAATATTTCAGTTCCTTCAAAAACTATGAGTTGCCGAAGATATTTCCATATTTTGTGGCTGAATGCAAGGGCAATAATTTTCGTAATATTTCTTGGGAATTCAACTTTCCAGCATTTTTTTTCTTTCGTGAAAATATCTCAGTACCCATAATACCTAAGCGATTTATTCTTGAATTCCATGTTCTTGCATATAAAAGTCATTTCCAACTCTCTTTATTAATCCTCAAGCATGTGTACGGAATGTGCCTTTTTGCACATCTGTTAAGGTATCCGACTACTTACAAGAACTTTTTTTTAAAAAAATGGAAAAAAGGAGAATTTTTTTTTTTTATTTTTTTTTTGTATTTTTTTTTTTTTTTTTTTTTTTTTGTGATTTTAAGATTTATGTAGTATATTTTAAGAAAAAAAATCCTAAAATTGAAAACAGAAATTTTTTTTATTATTATTAAAATGGGGAAAAACTGGTAAAAATGTACAAAAAATTACATAAACGGGGCCCACTCTGTATAAAAATTTTAAGAACGAATTCTCAATTTTTCAATTTTGATTTATTACTTTGTTATTCATGTTTGAAATGACCTTCAAGATAAGAGATATTTTAATTTTTACAAAAACTAGAGCCCTTTATCTTAGTTTTTATATGAATGCTTAAAAAAACAGTGATTATATTCGCATAAGGGTTTGTAAATTTTGTAATAAAACAGTGATTGATAAATCTGAAGATTAAATCACTTCTATTGTTATAAAAACATACACAAAGAATTTCAGCAAATTATTTTCAAAGCTTTTTGAGCAATCGCTGTCCCCGTTTGAGCTTTTCGAAAAAAAAACACATTTCGAGTAAAACGCATTTTAAAGTTTGACATCTTATGTAAAGTTATGGCATCTGCTTTTACTAAAACACTTGTAGTTTTTGTTCTAGGGAATATAAAATAAAAAACTTGGTATTTTTATAAAGCTAATAAGATGATCTATAAAATAAAATCATAAAAAAAAATTGTCTATTTTTGAAAAAAATCATGATTTTAGGGTAGTCGGATACCTTAAGGGTTCAAATGTATCTCTTATTCATTCATAAGTGCTCCCGAACTCATGTATGTAAACAAGTAAACGCTGCTGGAAATCGTTTTGGAGAGTCCCTCCATGATTACATTTTTATCAAAAATATTGGACTTTTGCTGCTTTTGAACTATGTTTGGTATTTTCACTAATTCTCAATTAACTCCATTAATGCAAAAAATTTAATACTGACACAACTGCCATCATATTTTTAAATATATATTCAAAGACATATATTTCTTTTACTATGTATTTGTGAAGTAAAAAGAAAAAGGGAAACAATTTGTTCTAATGATACAGTTAGGCAAAAGTCTGAGGAGCCGCAACTCGCTATGCAAAGAGCTGTGATTTGCTGACTCCTACCCTTATGAAATAGACAGTGGTCTTCAAAATGGGTTCCATGGAACCCACAAGGGGTTCCACAAGGCGCTCCCAGGGGTTCGACGAGTCACGATAAAAAAGTCGAAAAAAAATTATGGATGTGTATGCAAAATACTAGATTCCCGTTCTCTATGAAGCTCATTTTATCCATTAAAAAAGAAAATTTTATTTATGCATAATAATTTTATATTTTTTGCAATACTTTTTAAACTTTCATTATAATATAATAAAAGAATATTAAAACACACACATTTTATTTTTATATATTGAATATTCTATTTCTATCTATCTAAATATTCTATCCAGGATTCCACGAAATAGTTTTATATTATTTTGTACAATGTTTTGCAAAACTAAATAATTTTTCAATGGAAAATGTACATTTTTCCATTTGAGGGAAAATAGCCTTTAATAAGAGAGAGGGAACACCTTGTCGACATATCAACAGATACGATGCTATAATCTAAATTTAAGCAAGAACATCTAAATTTTAGGTTGCAAATTCATGCGAAATTCACAATATTTCTTACACCGCTGTAAACATTTGAATGCCATTCAGGACAACGTATTTAAATGAAAAATATTTTTCAACTTAAGTAGCAACGAAACAAAATATACAAACAAATTAAACGTAGAATATGAAAAGTCACTGCAGATAATTTCAACAGGCCTAGTTTCGACAGTTTGCGTGAAAAAAAAAATAAATAAAACAAGCACATATCCCAGTTACTAAAAATAATACGTTGGTAAATGACATTTGGTACACAAATTAATATAATTAATGAGTTATATTAAAACTAGATTAAAAATTTTTTAGTAAAAAATACAATAATTTTTTAATTGTCTATTCATAAAGTACCTATAACATGTTGATATACTTTAAATATTATTTTAAGATAGTATATTCTTCAAAGTGTGTGTGAGGAATGGAATTCCACAAAAACACCTTATAATTCTAAGGATTCCGTGAGTTGAAAAAGTTTGAACACTACTGAAGGAACTTTTTTTTCAGCCACGGGTTAAAAGAATACGTTAAGGTATCCAACTACGTTCGGAACCATGATTTTAAAAAGCGTATAAATGGATAATTTTCGTGATATTTAGTGTCACTTAGATTAGAATACATGTATAAAATTGTTTTATATATAAGGACATTTTGACAAAAAAAATTATTTAAATACAATATTTTGGCAAAAAATTAACTTAGAATAACCTTTTCTCAAAATGTTTTCCTTTTATAAAAAAGGCTTCTAAAATAATAATATTTTGTGTGTGTGTGTGTGTTTAAATAAAGTAAAGACTTCTCCAAATAGTCTGAACTATTTTTTTTAAAAAAAATTCACATTATTTTCAGAGTTACTACCCATTAAAATAATTATCGGCGTTTTTTTCTTAAAATGTCTCCCCTCTGTTGTCGTAAAACATGGATAAACCCACTTCTAAGTTATATATTTCAAAAATTCTAATTGAGCCTCTGTACAGAGGTCTGAGAAATATACAGGCAAAATATTATTATAATAGAAGCATTTTTCACTAAAGGAGAATATTTTGAAAATGGGTCACTATATGTTCATTTTTTGTCAAAATATTATACTTAAATAAAAAAATTTTTTTAATAATATTCTTAAAACTATTTTATATACATTTTCTAATCTAAGTGACACTAAATATAAATATTATCCATTTATACGCTTTTGCAAAATAACGGTTCCGAAAGTAGTCGGATACTTTAAAAATCTTTTACTTATAATTTCATACATAAAGTATGAATGTTATTATGTTTCATATGCTCTGATATCCTAGATTCTGTAATAAAATTTAATTAAAAATGATTTTATTTAAAAATTTTAATTCCAATAATATGTTAGATGGCGTGATTTTGTCCTGACTACAGAACACGTAACCTAATCTTTTTCAAATTCCTAATACCTTACTCTGATACTAATTAGTTATTTAATAATTAATTAGCTATAAAAGATTTCTAAACATTAATAACTAATATAGTACAGTTGATTAACATGATATGTGATAAAAACTTCTTTTTAAACAATAATAATCTATTTAAAAGTTATTTTTAAATAAACTTACCGTCCGAGTTCGTACATCGTCTTCTGCTTGATTTCGTCGCTAAACTCGAATGGTTCTGGGCAAAAGAACAGAGAAAAAAAATGCATTTTAATAATTTTGGAGTATAAAATTTTATGTGTGAAATATATAATACAACCCAAATCTTTTTTTACACGATTTTGAATGAGTGAGTGAATGAATATTAACGTCGCACTGTACAGCTACACCAGGTCTTTTGGAGACGGACTACGTAATTTTGAACCATGGTCAAGTGACGGGGGCGATACCTGAGCTGGCACCCCCTTCTCCTAACTACCACACCAACGAGAGGACGTTTTAGCTCTCGACAGATTTAGAGTGCATCGCTGCCCTACACGGCGAGTCTTTAGTGGTACTGGGCTCGAACTCGGGACAAAGCCAGCCACAATCCGATACCTATACCACTCGGCTACCACGGCCACTACACGATTTTGAAATAACACGGTGCACGAATTTAAAGATTTTATTTTTTTACAAATTTTTTTTTGTTCTGGAACGAATTAAAAAAAAATATAGAGAGAGAGAGATTCGTGTCCTTTGGATGAGAACGATTTGATCAGATTTATGTGACAGCTTGTAATAATAAAGAAGTCGATAATGAAAAAGTCGAAAGTGAAGTTAAGCTATTAACAGCTGATTTAATTAGCGAGGGCTTGAAATTTGTGCTACAAGCATAGAACAACATTTTCTTACTCATGATGCTGAAATAGAGCGTGCATTATAATTTCAACGTTAATAATCAAAAGTTTTGTGTAGCAGGATATCAAGAATTATATAAGCAACTTGAAAAAAAACCCACTAATAACAGATTTTGCAGCAAAAAAAAAAAAAAAAACTGAAGTAGTTAATACAGTGTTTCTCAAACTTTCAATATACATGACCCACTATTCAATCATCATTTTCATCGGGCCCCCCCCCCTCCGTACAATAACAATGTTTTGTATTAAATAATACTATACTATGACACTAAAGCTACAATACGATTTTAACCTCTTATATACCACCGACGTATATAAATGTCTCGCTCAGTCAAAGTATTAATTTTCTGGATGTATATATACGTCTTTCCGAAGTACGATCTTTTCTGTGCAGTGCAATCCATAAAATTATTTCGAAGGCTTTGGGATGCAATAAAAGGACCTTGACAGTGTTGGCGAAGGATTTACTTATTTCAGAGGATTTTGCTTATTTACTCCTTCCCCACCCCTAAAAAATCCATCAAAATACGCTCGTCTACATGGAAAATGGTGGCATTGGGGAGCGAATCGCGTAACTTTTAATCGGCAGTTAAGGAATTAATTAAAAATCGTACAAATTATCAAGATAAGTGTTAATACAAACCCATGGGGTCACTGATAATTATCAAATTTGTTCTTAACTTAGTATTGTTAAATTAATAATAAAATACATTATACATTTATAAGTATAAGTATTACATTTATAAGTGTATGATACATTTATTAGTGTATTATATTAGAGTAAATGTGTATTTTATATTTTATTATATCAGAAAGCATTTTGTTTGTTTCAGTAAATTAATATTTTAAATAATCTATTGTTTTCGACTTTTCAATATGCTCGCCCCCCCCCTTGTAGAATTATCACGCCCCACAAGGGGGGCGTGCCCCACAGTTTGAGAAACGCTGAGTTTTAATAACAAAAGAAATTCTTCATTTGAATCAAAACCGACAGTTGTGCTATACGTATTATCTGACACATCTACTGATGATAGCATTTTTGATCCAATTCGTAAGAAACGCGAGCACACTTGTTATCAAACAGCGATGAGTAGTTGTTAGTTTTATTCCTAATATCAGTCTGAATGCTTATATGTTGCTTATAGACTTAATTTTCATTGTACACTAATTTTTATTTTATATATTTTTCTTTTATATTAAAAATTAATTGTTTTTGTTTCATAAATATGTAAAATGGATTGTATCATTACTTTTTTGCACTTTTTTATGGAAAATTATTTAAAAATTCTTCATCTTACATGATTTTTTACAATTGTGGAACATATCCCAAAATATGTCATATGTCGCATATATTTTTTACACGATTTTTTTTTTTTTTGCACGGTTTTCTAAGGAACGTATCTACCGTGTAAGAAAAGAACCGAATATTGCCGTCTATATTTGTAGTAGTTTTTCACAAGGGCACTGAACTGATGATCGAAGAAGCAACCCATCTGTAACCACACTGTTCCAGAATAACTGAAATAATTTCAACAGGGGGAAGGAGGGTTTGTAGCCCCGGGATGCTGGTGTTTCTCCAAATCCCGGAATTAAAATAACTAATCCCGGGATTTAATTTTTGTCTGAATGATGTTTTGAAATGTTTTTTCTCATCAAAATTTTCTGAGAATTTCATTCTCAGAAAATTTGTATAGAGAGCTTCCACTTCCGAAACGAAACATTGCGCAACATTCATTGCTGTTCCCCACTAATAAAAAAATTATTACTCATTTGTCTAAAGTTTTTAATAAATTTTGATTTTTCTTTTCTGAATCATCAATCATGAATCATTTTTATGAATTATCATGTTAAGGTATCCGACTACGTTCTGAACCGTGATTTTGCAAAAGCATATAAATGGATAATATTTACGATATTTAGTGTCACTTAGATTAGAATACATGTATAAAATTGTTTTAAGGACATTATGACAAAAAAAAATTTTAATACAATATTTTGGCAAAAAATGAAAGAATAACCTTTTTTCCAAATGTTCTCCTTTTGTAAGAAATGCTTCTATTGTATTAATATTTTGCCTGTATTCAGCTCAGACCTCTGTACAGAAGCTCAACTAGAATTTTTGAAACGCATAACTTGGAAGTCGATTTATCCATGTTATACGAAAACAGAAGGGAGAAATTTTAAGAAAATACGCCGATAATTATTTCAAATGGTTTTAACTCTGAAAATAATGTGAATTTTTCAAAAATCATAGTTGAGCCTCTGTACAGAGGTCTGAGCTATATACAGGCAAAATATTAATACAATAGAAGCATTTTTTACAAAAGGAGAACATTTGGAAAAAAGTTTGTTCTAAGTTAATTTTTTGCCAAAATATTATATTTAAATAATTTTTTTGTCATAATGTTCTTAAAACAATTTTATACATGTATTCTAATCTAAGTGACACTAAATA
>BMAV01000166.1:81093-91614 GCA_019973955.1 Trichonephila inaurata madagascariensis | reverse complement strand
CTTTCAAATGTGTTCAAAATGGATGCCACTAAGTTCAACACTGGTACTGACTGGTGCATGCGTGCCTTAAATTGCGAGCCAAATATTGCTAGCATCCAGAATAACAGATATACGCAAGGCGCCCATTGGCGCCTCACAAGGTGTAACAGACAAGGGACGATACAAGTGCTATGGGAGTCTCTCTCTTTCTACAAACATAATTTAACATAACCTTAAGAATGTGCATTTTATCCGAAGAAAGTGGTTTAAATATTTTTTATTTGCTTTGGTTTGTCGATTTTTTTTTTTCAACAAACAAAATGTGAGCAAAATTGTACACTTTATTTGATATTTTGTAAACACTTTTGCTTTATTTCAAATACTACATACTTTCGTATACATTTGATGTCATTTGCGCAACTTTGGAGCTGTAATGATCAAACTGAAGGTTATAGACTCATTTGAATTGCTTTTGTGTCAATGCAGTGCTTGAAAAAATACAAATAAAATATAAATAATCCACACAAATTAGAAAATCTAAATAAACCCGCGAAAGCAAACAAGCGGTTGCCCAGTAGTCACGGGTCATCTAAAAAGCTTGCGTGGGTCAGTGTCTGACCCACGGGTCATAGGTTCGCCATCACTGCTATAGGGAATCTTTTCAGCATAGGTAGATTTTGAAATTCTGGGGGGAAAAAATCGATTCACTTTTCACTGTGTCGATTTAAAAATGGGGAAGGAAAGTGTTAAGCTAAAAATCGTCCAAAAACGATGAAGAATCAACTAATATTTTTTTTTTGTAAGTTTTGAAAATTAAGTCAGGTTACGAGTAAAGTAAAACATTTATAGAATTGAAAAAAAATGTCACATAAATTTGAAAAATTCAACTGTTGTTTGAATTAACATGATACAAAAAATCTATAACCCACGTAAAAAAATTATGTGATACATTCAGCTATGTTATAAAAAGTTAGTTACATCAAAGCATTTATTATTATTTTTTTTTCTTTTACAAGATATTTTCAGCCTAAAACAAAATTAGATACTATAACGTTTCAAACACATACAGTTAGCTTGTAAAATCAATAAATCTCAACAAACAAAAAAATCACTCACAAAATAAAATTTAATTAGTAAAAATTTATTTAGTAGTATTTAATTAGTAAAAGTAGCCTTTTAAGGCGAAATCATACCATACAAAAACAGTACAGTACATACAAAGATAGTATTATAAGAGTTTCTGTAACTGCTCTTTGATTTGTTTCGAAAATACTCTACGGATTCTTTTCACTCAGTAATTTATCTGTTCTAGGGGCTTTACCTCAATTACATTTTCTATCGGGGATTTTCCATCTGTTAGCAAAAGTATTAAAAGTAGTGCAACAAAGATTTGCTTCCGTTTTTTAAAGCATTGCTTCATTTACCTTCGAAGAAAGAAAGAACGAAAAACTCTTTTTTTCGAACCAATTTGATATATCCATTCATCTTTTTACACATTTATTTCAAGATTTTTTTACAAAATTGTTATAATCAAAATTATTTTTTTAAAGAAGGTTCATTTATATTTCTTTAAAAAAAGAGATTTAAAAACAGTTAAATGTCAAAGAAAAAATTCAACCAATTCTCAATATTTGAATAAACACAATTATCTGTGAAATTGCAAGCCAAGCAGAGAAAAGAACAATTTAATTTAATTTTAAACCATAAACTTTCAATTATTAATTACATGTATATATATTTGTACAATACTTCATTTTTTAAAAAAATATGTTTAAAATATAGGAAAAACTTTCAAAATTTAAAAATAAGCCAAAAGATACTTAAAGAAATTGCTGGAGTATAAAAGCTTTCCAAATTTTTTTACAAAATGCAAAACTTTCAAAATGTTTCATTTTCTCCTGAACTATATTCTTTAATACATAATTTTTAATAAAAATTTTAATTTATAAGCTGAAATGTATAAAAGTTGTTTCATTAAAAAAAGGGCAATGTTCTACAAATATGTATTCAAACAAAATTTGATACATCGGATGGCTTTTCAGCCTGCATATTAACACAAATATAAGTGTATCTCAACGACTGTCTATATAAACCCAGAACGAACAACTTCTAATATTACAAAAAATTAAAATATTAAAACATATATATATATATATAAAATTCTTTAAATGGATGGATAATTATCACAACAAAAAATCATGAAAATGAACGAGAACGGTTAAATTACGCAAATCACTTCGATCCTTAATTAAAATGTTTCCTTTTCCTTTATAAATTATGAAATGAAAGCATAGTTGAGGTAAATACTTGTTGAATCATAGCTCAAATTGTATGAAAATTACACAAAAATAATACTTTTTTAGCGAAAATGCCAATCTTAATTTTATAATATTTAAAGGAATTTTTATGTAAAACCAAAAGAAAAAAATATCACCAATGAGTTTAAATGATTATTACAATTAATTTCATTAAAAAAACCAAGCCATTTTTCCTTTTGCTTTCAAAATAAAGCTCTTTTTTTTTTAACTACATTTATAAAAAAAAAAGAAAGAAAAAGCTTAAATAATTGTAGAAGCATCATATATATATATAGTATAATAAAATAAGAATAGACAAATTTTAATTCCTTCAAAGCAAAGGCTGGATGGAAATGGATTTGAAAACCTACAGAAACCTACCAAAATATAAGTAAACACATAAAAAAATCAATAAACCGAAATGGAAACCTATTATCTTTTCTAGAGCTTTCACTGATTTAGGATAGTGAAACAACATTAAATCCCTGTTTTCATAAATAACACATTTTTAAATATTTTATCTTTTTATTATATTGTATCTTTTTAAAGAGCTTTATGATCATTTAATTGTCATATTAATTACAAAACAAATTACTGACTATATATATCTCTCATATAACTAAAAAATAATTATATCATAAATAATAAATAATTAAATAAAAATGTAACAAGAAAATAAACTTTCTTACCTGCCCTGTCAGACATGTTGCGTTTCGCTTTTCTATCGGTCGTAACTGTTTCACGTACAAGAAGGAAATGGCGACTGATTCGGAGAAATCGCTGTTATATGAAAAGTGCTCGACAGATGAGTACAAAGAAAATAGATCAAATCCGATTGGTTCCTCCTCTGCGGCTTCAAACCATCACCTATCCAGAAGCTGAATTTTATTGGCTAGCTATTTTTGTCAGCTAGACTGGACCTCCTTCTTCATCTGTTTTAAGTCTGATGCCCTCTCACTATTCGCAAAATAAGAGGCTGGGGAGAAGATGTTGATCTCCACGATTTCACCTCCGTTGCCAAGGGATACCTTTCAAATATGGAGGGAGCTTTCCCGGTTAGTTGAAAACAAATTAATTGAATCGTTGATGTGCTGTATTTGCTTGTTGCGAGTTGTGTGCTGCATTCTTGAAATCATTTTTTTTAAAGCTGATTTTAGATTTTTTTTTATCAATATGATTTATAGATTTCTAAAAATTGAATTTAAATTAATATGATTTTTGGCCCTGAGAATACATGTAGATCAAAGATTCTGGACCCTTTTTTTTTTTTTTTTTTTTTTCTGTTTCGGTACACTTTTAACTATTTCGAAATTTGGCGGCACACTAACAATAAAATAAGTTAAAAAGAATTTTTCTTATATATAATACACTATGAAAATAGTTAATGATAATAATTTTCGTTTTTAAATAAAATAATATGTACGACAACGACAACAAAATGTTTAATAATTACAGTTTAATTATAAGAATGCATTTAATGCTAAATTTGAGCTTGATGATTTTTGATAATTTCTTTTATATTTGGTCGTAAAAATGATAATGCCACTCTCATTTCGTCATATACATTTAAAAGTCTCGAACTTTTTTTCATTTTGATATTTTTTAAGGTATCCGACTACGTTCGGAACCATGATTTTAAAAAAGCGCATAAATGTATAATTTTCATGATATTTAGTGTCACTTAGATTAGAATACATGTGTAAAATTGTTTTAAAAACATTATGACAAAAAAAATTATTTAAATACAATATTTTAGCAAAAAATTAACTTACAGTAACATTTTTTCCAAATGTTCTCTTTTTGTAAAAAAATGCTTCTATTGTATTAATATTTTGCCTGTATATAGCTAAGACCTCTGTACAGAGGCTCAACTAAGATTTTTGAAAAATTCACATTTTTTTCAGAGTTACAACCATTTCAAATAATTATCGGCGTATTTTCTTAAAATTTCTCCCTTCTGTTGTCGTAAAACATGGATAAACCGACTTCCAAGTTACGCGTTTCAAAAATTCTAGTTGAGCCTCTGTACACAGGTCTGAGCTATATACACAGGCAAAATATTAATACAATAAAAGCATTTCTTACAAAAGGAGAACATTTGGAAAAAAGGTTATTCTAAGTTCATTTTTTGCCAAAATATTGTATTTAAATAATTTTTTTTGTCATAATGTCCTTAAAACAATTTTATACATGTATTCTAATCTAAGTGACTCTAAATATCATAAATATTATCTATTTACACGCTTTTGCAAAATCACGGTTTCGAACGTAGTCGGATACCTTAATGCAGAAAATCCGAATTCATGCAAATAAGCTGTAGAAAATTGTAACAATATTTTTAAAGATTTTTTTTCTTAACTATTATGAGATAATCGCCTCTAATTTTAATTCAAAACTGAATTAATTGACTTTTCCCAAAATTTTAAAATTAAATATTGATTACTACAAAATAAAATTGGTTTCTCTTCTTCATTCAAAGTTAATTCGTACACAGATATATTCCTTATCACAATTGGATTACAAACACAATCAAATTTTTTATCCAACTATCAACGAAAGGATATTAAATATACCACGAAGACTTTTAGTTTATTTCTATAAAACAGCCGAATGCCTCGGTTGTTTTTTTTATTTTTTCTCAGAGTATAATTAATAATTTAAAAAATTTGGTGGCAGACAAAAGTGCCACCGCACAGTGGTTAAGGTATCCGCCTACGTTCGGAACTGTGATTTTGCAAAAACGTGTAAATGGATAATATGTATGATATTTAGCATAACTTAGATTAGACAATGTATATAAAATTGGGTTAAGAATAGTATTACAATAAAAAATTATTTAAGTACAATATTTTGACAAAAAATTAACTTAGAATAACCATTTTTCCAAATGTTCTCCTTTTGTAAAAAATGCTTCTATTGTATTAGTATTTTGCTTATCTATAGCTCGGATCTCTTTACAGAGGCTCAACTAGAATTTTTGAAACGCATAACTTGGAAGTCGGTTTATCCATGTTTTACGAAAACAGAGGGGAGAAATTTTAAGAAAATATGCCGATAATTATTTCAAATGGTTGTAACTCTGAAAGTAATGTGAATTTTTCAAAATTCATAGTTGAGCCTCTGTACAGAGTTCTGAGCTATAGACAGGCAAAATATTATTATAATAGAAGCATTTTTCACAAAAGGAGAACATTTGGAAAAAAAGTTATTCTAAGTTAATTTTTTGCCAAAATATTGTATTTAAATAAATTTTTTTTGTCATAATGTCCTTAAAACAATTTTATACATGTATTCTAATCTAAGTGACACTAAATATCATGAAAATTATACATTTATGCGCTTTTTTAAAATCATGGTTCCGAACGTAGTCGGATACCTTAACACGAAACCGTTGGGACTGTATTATTTTTACATGTTAAAAGAATTCCGTGTTAAAGGATATTGCAAAAAAATCCCCCATGTATCAACAAAATTAAGTTTATTAGAGTTTATTCTATTTACATTGAGATATCTATATATTTATGAAAATCAATGGAACAAAAACATTTACAAGAAATGAAGTTTTATACAAAACTTTTAATTTTTTTTAAAAACAAAACATTTATTGAGTTTTTGAAAAATACGAGTAATCTGATATTTTTCTTTACATTGTTGCTTCAGCATCGAATTGTCAACTAATTGTTTAATATCGTCCATTTTGTTATTTTTTTCACCATTGGAATGTGCTTCTGAATAACTGTGCATACTTATCATGATCGATTGATTGAATATTAACGTCGCACTTTTTAGCTACACGAGGGCTTTTGGCGATGGACCACGTAATTCTGAACCATAGTCAAGTGACGTGGACGACACCTGATCTGGCACCTCCTCACCTAATTACCACACCAACGGGAGGACGTTTCAGCTCTCGAAAGATTTAGCGTGCATCGCTGCCCTACAAGGCGGGTCATTAGTGGTACTGGGCTCGAACTCGTGACAAAGCAAGCCACGGTCCGATACCTATACCACTCGGCTACCGCGGGCGTCTATACTTATCATGAAGTTCCTCATTTCGGATAATATGGGAACATGAGCTGCTATATTAATTTCATCATTTTCCTCATCACAATCTGCATCAATAATACTTTTTGAGCTTTGAACAAACTCCAAAATGTCTTTGTCTACCATAATTGGGACTGTACGCACATTATCATTATCTACTGCAATAGATTCTTTCCGATTAAACAATAGGGCAGTTTAATCCAACTGATGTTTTCAGTATTTTGTTCGTTCCCAGAAAGGAAATCTTTTCGTGTTAAGCGATTTTCGTTTTGTGTAAAGAGGAAAAAATGCTTTAAATTACATAGTAGTTTGTCGGGATCGCTGCTTTATTTCGTGTTAACCGATATTTCGTCTTAAGCGTTTTCGCGTTAAACGTATTTCACTGTATTATTTAATTCTCGATTTCTTATTTGGAACAACATTGAAAGACATATTTGCTTTAATGATCCTATTAAAGTAAAATTAATTTCTGAAAATCGAATACCAAACAAATTTTGATAAAATAAACAAACGACAATCTTATTTAAAATAATTTATTCGCATCGTATAACATTTTTGCTTTACAATTCTGTGTCTCCTTCATTTTATTTTTTAATTTTTAACGAAACTATGTTCCATTTTAGTATACGGCGTAAATTTATTTTGAAAAAAAATTCTATAGACGTCCTTCCAATATATTATATTGGATTTTATTAGGTGTAACTCACATGATTTGATTGAATGATATATATATAGATTCTATATATATTGAAAATTTTTTATACCTTTACTATATCAAATATTCTTTGGGAAAGATTTTATCAATTTCGACTAAGAAATAAATATGATGTCTCAAAGATTCAATTTTGGAGGCAGGTACAGAAACTGTAGAATTATTTTAGATTATTTTTTCTTTCTCTCAACATTTTATTTCAACTCGATAAGTTTCAATTTAGAAATATCCGCGATCTTGGCTCCAAATAACTGAAAAGCAGATTGTATTGTTTCCCCTTTTGTGTTTCAGAAAATCAACTCATTGGAACGAAAGAAAGTATCTGAAAAATGTAAAAAGAAATCGTTCTCTGCATATTTTTATAATTTTATTAAATGCCAAGATTTTTTTTTTCTGAGTGGAAAAGCTAAATAACTAGCAACATGCAAAAGAAACATATCCCTGTGTATTATAGAACAGCATTTATTCTCTCGTTTCACTGGTTTTTGCATTATATTGTACGAACATATATATATATATATATATATATATATATTTTCAATTCCTATCTTTTAGTTCACACTCTACCTCTATTTATTTATTTATATATATATTACCGTTAAAGTGTATAATTCAGTTATTTCATAGAATAACTATAGGTATTTCATGAAACAACTAGACGTTAGTTAAAGTATATAATAGAGGAAACATTTCATACGTTAAATAGTTATTTGAAGAAATAACTAATGATGAACCGTTACAAGGAAAAATGAAGAATTTCAAAGTTATTTTATAATTATTTTTGATGTGTAGCATCTGGCCTGTCCTCCCCCCCTAATTTCTTTACTTATGATAACTTGCTTGGGGCAGAGGAGGGATTACATACTAAAATATAATTTTCCCATGTTAATCCTATGGTGCCACTTTTTTGAGAGTAAGGGGTTGGTATTTGGGGGATCAACTAGATTAATGTTCAGAACCCGAAACCCTGGGGATTCCCCCCCAGGTGTATCCCCCTCCCTCGGCAGTCTTTTTGCCAATAGCTTGACACTTGAGTTTGTCAGTCCATTCGAACCTGGCTCATTCAATTTCCCTTCATCCATTGTATACCTCCACCAATTTTCTTGCTTGTAGGATCATTCTTTCTATTTTATTTAATAGTTTTAAACTATTTAAATTTTTTGAACATTTAAATTCGCGCAATATCTTGGCTTGTATTTGAGTCTCGACTCTGAGATTTGAACCACAGGCTACACTCGTCGAGACCTATACATCTAGTTACTCCACCCCCACACTACACACAAAAATTATACAAAAGCTCTGTATAAGGGAACTAATATTAATTAATCTCACAAATTGAACACCTATTATTCGAAGGATTTTATTATTGGAAGTTTAATGTCGCTCGTCCAATATAGTATTTATTGACGGTGAACAGTATACTGTAGGGTTTGGGTTCGAACCCAGGAGAAGGCATGGGCATTTGTAAATGTATAGTACCTTCTCGAGGCAAGGGAGCACTCTGAACATTTGTCGAGTCGCAAGCTCTCTAGTGAGGTTGGTGGAAGAGACATGTAAGGACCCTGACAAACCCCTAGGGCAGGGGTGTCAAACTCAAAGGCTAACTAGGGCCAAGCAAATAAGGCTTAACTTTAGACGGGCTGCAAAAAAAAAAAATCAATGTTCATAAAAACACATGCTTATTTCGAATAATACATTATAGTTAACGTATATAAAAGGAAAAAAAATAATGTTTACACCCTGACACTTGACATTTACGTATTTACCTAATTGTGGTATATTAAAAAAAAAAAAAAAAAATGCGTATTTTATATAATAATAACATTAACAACAACAAAAAGAATATAATTAAAAAACGTTTAGTGAATTCTGCCTTATTCCTTTTTATTTGGGACGGTTTGTTATTTTATTAAATATTATTGTGTATACCAATATATTGGCCGGGTCACAAAAATGTACTTTGCAGGCAACATGTGGCCCAGGGGCCGCGAGTTTGACACCCTTGGAGGTGCTTTAGGGCTCTCTCTTACAAAATTGGGATGGAGCAGAGACAATTGATACTGTCACCTGCATGGTGCTCAAGGCTAAGGCTAACAACAGGCGTACAACTAGCACCTGGCCGCGATGAATTATGTTGGTCTCTATCTGATGTTATTGTCCATCGGGGAAGGGGATAAGTAACAACAACGGAAATTTAATGAGTAGCGAAAGTAAAATATACTTGGTACAGAAAATTTTGTTGAATAGAATACGTATGCTTAAAAATATAAGCCATGACAATTTTTCAGTCTGTAAATAAAATGTAAAATATTATATTATTTAATCCCTTAAGGGGTCTCAGGGGTGTTAAATTTTTCTAGAGGTCTGAAAATATAAACAATTTTCAAACAAGTATAATTCATTTAAAATTAAATTTAATGATTCGAATCTTTTACACGTTATTTATAAAAGAATGGGGCTTCAGAAAAGTATAAAATGTTTAAAATACATTCATAATTTTAAAAATCATAACAATATGAAAATTCTATGATAAATATTAAGTATTTTTTGTGTTGCGCACGCTATTTTCTAAAACAGTAGCATCTGATGTATAAAAATTTATAGAATTATAAAATGCATCATACTCTTTAAGTCGTACCTAATTTTAGTATTATATGTATTTTGTATTTCAAAATATTTGTAAAACATTACAATTTTTTTAAATATTTTTAAAAAATGTATTTTTTATTTATTAAAATATGTAAGATATGATTATATTTATATAAAAATAGCTACAGTGTAATGAGAATACATTTAACTTTATTATTCAACTTATAGCTAGTAATTAAAGCTACTATTTTAGAAAATAGCGTGCGCAACGCAAAAAATACTTAATATTTATCATAGAATTTTCATATGCTTATGATTTTAAAATTATGATTATATTTTAAACAATTTATACTTTTCTGAAGCTCCATTCTTTTATAAATAATGTGTAAAAGATTCGAATAATTTAATTTAAATTTAAAAGAATTATACCTGTTTGAAAATTGTTTATATTTTCAGACCTCTAGAAAAATTTAACACCCCTGAGATCTCTTAATAATGCAATTTTTTTGCCCAAAGTTCCTTTTTTTATTGCATATAACTGAGCATTTTTACGTTTAGTTCAGAAAGCAAAAATGGAAGAACTTTATATTAATTTTCAATTTTAGAGAGTTTTCACACTTTTTTATTTTATAATTGTGGAACACAAAAACCATAAATGTTCGTTTTTGATAAGTATAATTCTACATGCAATGAAGAATGTTTCATGCATCTTTAAAGAAATTCTCTCATACTTAAAAAATAATTTTCGTACCTCATTTTCAAACGGTTGATGTTTTTGTGTATATGCTCATATATATAAGAACAAGCAATTTGAAGCGCGGAGAAATAATAAGTCTTACATTACAACAGTGCTTCTCAAAGTTTCAATATTTGCGACCCAATATTTAATAATAATTTTCA
>BMAV01000166.1:54725-80993 GCA_019973955.1 Trichonephila inaurata madagascariensis | reverse complement strand
AGTGCTAATAGCCCCGGACGTACATATACGTCTTTCCGAAGAATGATTTTTTTCTGTTCACTGCTATCCATAAAATTGTTCCGAAGGTTTTGGAATGCAATAAAAAGACCCCCACCCCCAATACATCACATACGCTCACCTACGTGGAAAACATTGGCATTGAGGAGCGAATCGCGTAACTTTTAATCGGCAGGTAAGGAATTAATTAAAAATTGTACAAATTGTCAAGATAAGTGTTTATTTTTGTATATAATTTTATATATGACAAACCCATGGTGTCATTGGTAATTATTAATCTTCTTAACTAAGTATAGATAAATTTATTGTAAAATACATTTTTGCTGAGTACTAATACATTTAGAAGTGTATTATGTCAGAATATATTTTGTTTGCTTACTTTCCGTAAATTAATATGTTTTTTTTTTTAAATAATCTTTTGTTTTCGAATTTTTAATATGCTCGCGCCGCCCTCGTTGCGTTGACACGACCCCTGGGGGGGGGGCTCCCTACAGTTTGTGAAACACTGCATTACAATGAAGACAGAGATAATATCGGCTCTTTTGGATTATCTTTCCATTTAAATTTCTTCTGAAGCAACAATTGCACATTCCTTGCCAATAATCAAAATTCTTGCCTTCCAAGAAAATTCCCACCGTTACCATAAAGGTGTGGGATGTTTATCAGTACCATGGGCACACTGAATCTCTTAAAAACACTAGCACTAATAATATTACTATAAGAATTTAATATATGTGCAACTTATAAAGATAGAAAAACGAAAAAATCAAATGGACAAACCGGTGGTGGCCATTTTTCGGTAGCCCGTACGCTGTATTGGCAAACTATTTAAGGGGATTAAAAATAAGTGCTGTAAATATATATTTCGAAATAATTTTAACTGCAACAATTTTTATTTTAATTATTTTGTTCGGTGTTGAACAAATAATTCTTGTGATGCCCACAACAAGTGAATATTTGTCTCAAAAGGGCGCTAGTGTGTGTAATGCAGTGTATGTGTAAACAGTTTAAGGTATCCGACTACGTTCGGAACCATGATTTTAAAAAAGCGCATAAATGTATAATTTTCATGATATTTAGTGTCACTTAGATTAGAGTAAATGTATAAAATTGTTTTAAGGACATTATGACAAAAAAATTATTTAAATACAATATTTCGGCAAAAAAGTAACTTAGAATAACCTTTTTTCCAAATGTTCTCCTTTTGTAAGAAATGCTTCTATTGTATTAATATTTTGCCTGTATATAGCTCAGACCTCTGTACAGAGGCTCAACTATGAGTTTTGAAAAATTCCCATTATTGTCAGAGTTACAATCATTTGAAATATTTATCGGTGTTTTTGTCTTAAAATTTCTCCCATCTGTTTTCGTAAAACATGGATAAACCGACTTCTAAATTATGCGTTTCAAAAATTCTGGTTGAGTCTCTGTACAGAGGTCTGAGCTATATACGGGCAAAATATTAATCCAATAGAAGCATTTTGTACCAAAGGTGAACATTTGGAAAATAGGTTATTCTAAGTTAATTTTTTGCCGAAATATTGTATTTAAATAATTTTTTTTTGTCATAATGTCCTTAAAACAATTGCATACATTTATTCTAATTTAAGTGATACTAAATATTATGAAAATTATACATTTATGCGCTTTTTTAAAATCATGGTTCCGAACGTAGTCGGATACCTTAAGAGCAAGAGCGTATGGAGAACGCTCTCATAAAATTCCCTTTTATCTTAGTCCTAGCCATTTAATGTGTGGTGCAATCTTTGAGAGTTTTTTAAAATATGTGTAGTGAATCAGTGCGCGCGATCGTTCATGGTCCGTCAGAGCCTGAAATAGCCGGGGCTGAAGAAAAGGAATTGTAGTATACGCAACGATCACAAAAGAAAGCGTCTCTTGTGGTGGAGATTCAATTAATATTGTCACTTGGTGAGAGGTCAGTCATCGCGATTTTCTTATTTTGTGTTTTGAGAAAAATTATTTTGTTGTTTATAAGTGGCTGAAACAACTTTAATTTGAGATTGAGATAATTATTTTGTGACTTATAAGTGTTTAAATTGTGATTGAAATAACTTTAATTTGTGTTTTGAGATAGTTATTTGTGATTCATATGTGTTACATTTGTGGCGGAGATAACTTTAATTTGTGATTGAGATAGTTATTTTGGGACCTTTAAGTGTTTAATTTGAGGTTGAGTTCACTTTAATTTGTGTTTGAGATAATTGTTTTGTGATTTTATGGTTCATTTTTGTGGCTACCATAACTTTATTTGTGGCTAAGTTAATTTTAATTTGTGTCTTGAAATAATTATTGTGATTTATATGTGTTTCATTGGTGATTGAGATAACTTTACTTTGTGAAAATGAGTATAAGTAAATTTAAAAAAGATGAATTGTGGTCTATTGCAGAAGAGTTGAAATTAGTAGTCCCAGACAATGCTAAAGTTCTAGATTTAAGAGAATTAAGATTTATAAAAATGAAAAGAGGAAACGTATCAGGCTATTGTTTATTGTGTATTGCGGGAGATAAATGATAGACTAGAAATTGAAAAAATTAAACTGTCACAGTTAGAGCATGAAAACGAAAATAGACTAGAAATTGAAAAAATTAAACTCTCATAGTTAGAGAAGGAGTTAGAAATAGCAAAATTACATAATCAATCGGGCAGAAATGTACCTTTACAAGATGAAAATCAATTAATTACAACCGAGTGTAATATTGAAAACTTGATTAAAAGCATTAAAACATTAACAATCCCGGGACCCCAAAGAGCAGAGTCATTTAATTTATTTTTTCAATCAATAGAAAAGGCATTCAAAACTGAAAATGTTCCGGAGAAATTAAAACCCGAAATTCTTTTGAATATTCTTGGAGAGAAAGCAAATAATTTGATGATTTATCTTCGAGAAGAAGATTTAAGTGATTATAATAAATTGAAGGCAATTGTGTTAAAAGAATTTCAACCGATCCCCGATGAATGTATAAATCAATTTAAAAAGGCTAAAAAAATTACTTAGCGAGAGTTATGTTCAATTCGCTTCTAGATTAAGTGCGAATTTTAATTACTATTATCAATTACGGGAGGTCAATGATTTCAAGTCAGTTAGCGAATTAATTATATCAGGTAATATAATAGAGACATTAGACCGAGAATTAAATGCGCATATTGGCGTTAAACAAGGTGAAATGTGGTTTAAGCCGCAACAGCTAGCTCGCGAGTGTGATATTTTTATATCATCCAAGGGAAAAATTAGAGAACTATAATCATCGAGCAGCAAAAAATATTTCAAGCGTAAATCTGTCTTCTATTAAAAATGTGAAATGCTTTTGTTGCAAATCGAAAAAATTCCACCCGCTGTATTCGTGACCCAAATTTAAATCTCTCAGCGTCAGAAAAAGAGTGTATTTCGTAAAAGCTAATCATTTTGTTTCAAGTGCTTTTCCCCTAACTGCAATGTCAAAAGCTGCCGTGCGAAGAACTGTTTTTGTGGGAAGCCACATAACCGTCTTATTCACTTTTCCAAACCGGGAAATAGATCTCCCGTCGTCCCCCAAATAGTTGAGAATTTCGTTCTCAACCCCTCGCAGATGTGTTCCGGGGACCGGAAACATCGAATTGCGTCGTTCTTCCCCAAACTGGGAGTGAAGAAAACAAATCATTCGTAGCCACGAGCTTTTTAAAGAATAAAAAGTGAACAGTTATACTGAGTAGCATTCAATGTATCATTAGAGATAGATTTGGTGCCTTGCACCAAGTAAGGGGGCTTTCAGACGGGGGGAGTCAATCAAAATTTCTTGCTAAGGATTGTGCGGATAGATTGCAATTGTGAAAAATGAGAAAATTAATTTGTTAGTATCTTGTTTAAATGAGTCAACAATGACAATAAGTGGAGGGGTTACGACCTCCATATTTAATGGTGATTTAAGTTTCAAAAAGAAGCTAAATTTACTAGTTGTAAAAAAGATATCTGATTTGACTCCGTCTCAAACAATAAATGTTTCACTAAATATGCCAAACAAAATTAAACTAGCGGATTATAAATTTAATATTCCTGGTAAAATTGATGTGTTGTTAGGCGCGGAAATATTTTACGAATTACTGAGACCAGGCCAAATTTATTGTAGATTCTCGACTACTTTTACAGAATACGGTTTTTGGATATGTCGTTAGCGGAAGTGCAGGTGAGATGAGGGATAATAATATTCATTGTGGATTAATTAGAGATAGTGATTTAAACACAACATTGAGGTCTTTTTGGGGGAGTTAGAATCGATCGGTGTCAAAAACGAGAACTGTAATAGTGAGGAGGACGTTAGCTTACAAATGTTTAAGCAGAGAGTACATTTTAAAAATGGTAGATATGAGGTAAAGAGATAGTAATGAGTTAAGTGATAATTTTAATTTAGCGAAAAGACGTCTCGGAAGTCTTATGCGAAAAATGCAAAATAATAAGGTGTTGTATTCTGAGTATTGTAAGGTTTTAAAGAGTTATTTAGATGAGGGAATAATTGAGAAGGTAACAAATACCTTTATTTCAACGAATAACCCTGTGTTTTATCTTCCTCACCAAGTGATAATAAAAAACGAATCTCTCACAAAGAAACTGCGAATAGTGTTTGACACTAGTGCCCATGAGGAAAAACAACTTTCATTGAATGACTGCCTTTTCCATGGAGTCAATTTGAACCCTAATATTTTAGATTTATTGATCTCCTTCCGTTCGAACAAAATAGCTATTTTAGCTGATGTGGAAAAGGTACTTCTTCAAATTTCTTTGGCTCCAAAAGATAAAGACATAGTACGGTTCCTTATAGATGACGGTGAAAATGGTGTGCAGGTGTACAGATTTAATCGAGTTCTTTTTGGTGTGAACGCGTCTCCATTTCTTTTGGCTGCAACGATTAAGACACATATAGAAAATTACATGTAATTACCTGATACTGTGCGGACATTTGATCATTGCTTTTATGTGGACGATCTCGTCACTGGTGAAGATGATGTAAAATCAGCATTTTCGATTTGTCGAGCACAGCGGCAAAAATCATGAGTGAAGCAGGAATAAACCTGCGGAAGTGGATTTCAAATGACTGTGAATTAATGAAACAATGGCAGTTGGAGCATTTTGATCATTTAAATATGAACGATTTCGTGAACCATCCACATCGTGTTTTGGGGCTTTTATGGCATCCTCAAAAGGACTATCTCAGTCTTCGTTTGACTGGTCTCTTAGACTTCCTTCAAAAAAGAAAAAAATACTAAGCGATTTTTGTTGATGGCTGCAGGCAGGATATTTGATCCTTTGGGATTTGTGTCCCCCTTCACCATAAGATTTAAAATTTTGTTCCAAGAAATATGGCAGCGAAAAATGAACTGGGACGAAGAGTTGCTGCCAGATATTAGAGAGAAGTTTGAACAATGGTGTTCGAAAGCGTCTTTTTTATGTGAACTTCAGATTCCTTGATATGCCCTGGAATGTGATAGTGCGAACTGTCCGGAATGTGAAATACATACGTTCTCAGATGCTAGTATTAAGGCATATGGAGCTGTTTCTTATGTTAGATTGACCTGATTGACTTGATTGACTTATGTTAGATTGATTGATTGATCAACTTCTGACAAAATCTCAGTACATCTTTTAGCTTCCAAAAGCCGTGTGGGTCCTCTAAAGGTATTAACTCTTCCACGTGTGTTTGTGGAGATAATAGGAGCATTGCTTGCTGCGAGGTTTGCAAAGGATGTTTCACGTGTCCTCAATGAGAAAATATCTACAACCAACTACTTTTGGACAGATTCGACTATAGCCTTGAGTTGGATTCGAGGTCCCGGCAACAGATGGAAGGTTTTCGTCGCCAACCGAGTGAAAGAGATACGATCTTTAACAAAGACTCATGGCGTCATTGTCCCGGAAAAGACAATCCATCGGATCTTCTAACGAGATGCATCAGAGCTGATTCCCTGATAAACTGTGACAAATGGTGGAAAAGACCGAGTTTCCTACAAGAAGAAAATAGTGCTCCTGTGAGTAATAATGTGCTACTTAGTGATGAAAGTGCCTATTTGGAGGAATTAAAACCTTCCGAGAGAAAAACTTTGACTGTGACTTTAGACAACAACCCTTTGAACCATATCCTCTCTGTATCTAATAATTTTCAAAAAGTTTTATGTGTTTTCAGTTATATTTACAGGTTCATCAATAATTGCAAAAAACCACCCAACAAACAAATTTGGCCACTAAGGATGTGTGAAATTCAACGAGCTGAAATTACCATTGTGAAGCTGGTCCAGCAAATGAAATTCAACTCGGAAATCAAAGATTTGTCCTGTAAGGGTATGGTTAACCCTCAAAGTAAGATTAGAAATCTCTCACCATTCTTAGATTCCAAAAATGTGCTCCAAGTAGGAGGCAGACTGGCCCACAGTAAACAGTGTTTTCATAAAAAAAACACCAGATAATTCTTCCTAATAATCACAGATTAACAAATTTAATTCTTGAAATAACTCACAAGAGACATTTACATGTTGGTCCACAAACTTTACTGTATATTGTTAGACAAAGGTTCTGTCCATTAAAGGGTCGGAATATGTGTAGAAAACTTTTAAATGACTGTATAATTTGTTTTAAGACAAAACCCGTTACTTGTTCACAAATTATGGGTCAATTGCCAGCCGAGAGAATTTCTCAGAGTTTTCCCATTAACAAGATGGGAATAGATTTTTGTGGACATTTTTGGATTAAATATCCTAATCAAAGAAATGGAGTTTTAAATAAAGTCTATGTGTGCATTTTTGTATGCATGGTGACAAAGGCGTGTCACCTCGAAATAGTTACTGATTTATCTAGTGAGGCTTTTATTAGAGCTTTAAAGCGATTTTTTAGTAGACGAGGAAAATCAGAGCATATATTTTCAGACAACGTTACCAATTTTGTTGGCACACAATTAGAGTTAAAAAGACTTAGAGAAATTATGAGTAATTGTGATAGTAATTTGTGTAAGTTTTTGTGTGAAGAACGTGTTGTGAGTGGAGTTTTATTCCACCAAGAGCTCCAAATCATGGAGGCCTGTGGGAGGCTGGAGTGAAAGCTGTCAAATATCACCTCAGGCGTGTAATGGGTAATTTAATATTTACTTACGAAGAATTTTTAACCACTCTTAACCAAATTAAGGGAGTTCTTAACTCTCGTCCCCTCTACCCTTTGTCGTGTGACCTTGAAGATTTTGACGCTTTGACTCCTGGTCATTTCCTAGTTGGTCATCCCATTACAGACATTGCAGAGCCAAGTTTAACTGAAGTGTCCGATAACAGGTTAACAGTGTGGCAAAAACAAACAAAAATTGTGCAACAGATTTGGAAACGTTGGTCAAATAATTATTTGAGTACACTTCAGAATCGAAATAAATGGTATTTTGAAAAGAATAATGTAAAAATACATGATACGGTAATTCTGAAAGAAGATAATTTACCTGTGTGTAGTTGGCCTCTTGGTAGAATTCTTGAAGTGTATCATGGTAAAGATAATAATATTAGAGTAGTGTTAGTGAAAACTAAAAATGGAATTTTTAAACGTCCAATAACTGAACTTTGTATTTTACCTTTTCCAAGTGAAGAATGTATGTGAAAATTTCAAAATTGTGTATTTTTTTTCAATTGAATTTTGTGTGTTTAAGTACTTTACCTTTCGTGTATTGAACAATATTACTTTTATTGAATATTAGTGTTTTCTGTGTTGTGTATTAGTGTTTTCTGTATTGTGTATTATTGGCTTGTATTGTGTGTATCATTGGTTTTGTGTATTATTGTGTTATTTGAAAATTGTTGTATGTGTCATTCAACACGGGGGTGGATGTTCGGTGTTGAACAAATGATTCTTGTGACGCCCACAACAACAAGTGAATATTTGTCGTTAGAGGGCGCTAGTGTGTGTAGTGCAGTGTATGTGTTAACAGTTTAAGAGCAAGAGCGTATGGAGAACGCTCTAATAAAATTCCTTTTTATCTTAGTCCTACCCATTTAATGTGCGGTGCAATCTTCGAGAGATTTTTTAAAATATGTGTAGTGAATCAGTGCGCGCGAACGTTCAATTTAACTTAATTGGATTACGGAAATGTTTTATTGTGTTTTTGTATTTTTTTCTTACCATTGTACCAAATATTATGTTTTTTTCCCTTCTTAATTAATATTACTTCCATTGCAGAATGTTTCAGAATTACTTATTTATATGATAGTATAAAAATTAAATCGTCTACAAGACTTGGATGTAAGTATACAATCGCTTTATTAATATAATAAAAACCACACACACACATAAATTGTACGCATTTAGTATATAATTCTCTCATCAAAATTAAAAACAATTATTGTAAATATAATGCAATTTAAGAGCCATCCCTGCGATTATTTGAACACATATTCCAACAGATGCTTTTTTATTCCAGTTTTACTTCAGTCTACGCTCAAATATTTTTGGTGAGACAATTAAGCTGAACGTATTCATAAATTTAACGCAAGCTTAACTCAGTTTTCTATTTGGATGTGAGGCACATAATGGGTTACTGCACGGAACGGTTTGTTCAGTGGATGGAAAAGATTTTTTTACGGTTAAAATAAAACAGCATCTCATTATATATTAGTATAAAATATGTTTTTAGTTTTCTTGCAACGCTGCAAAACACAGAGGAAGCGATTGTTTAATGGAATGAATTTTGATTTTACGTGCTTCTTCGAGGAATTCGTGTAATCCCCTAGTGGGAGAAATGTATCAAATTGCTAATACTTTTTTGAATATTCAAGTTAGTTGAAAAAATAAAAGTAATATTTTAAAAGATTTTATTAAAATGTATTGTTGTGATTTCAATTTTATTAATAAATTAAGTCATTTAATTTTTTAAAAAATCAATATTATTTTTAAGGAAATTTCTTCTTACGAAATTGCGTTCTGCTTTTACAATACAACTTTAGTTGCAGTACGCCGTTTAGTAGCATTTTAAAAATAAAAAATTATAAATAAAAAAACTATTTTAGCATTGGAACAATCGTGTTGAATTATACACATTGTGATTATTTTAACACAATAGAAAAAAAAAAATTTGGCTTCTTTTCGATTTTGTTAAGAAAGCAATAACCTCGCCAAAATGATACAAACGGTGTCAAACGGGCTACTCTAACTAGTAACCTTTTATCCCCGCATTCTCAAAACAAGTCGCGGTCTTTTTTTTTATCAGTAACGAATTTTTCGTAATATATCAGAAATGGATGAAAAACCAATGAGTGAGTAAATATTAACTTCACACGATTCAGCTACTCCAGGTTGTTTGGCAACTGACCTCGTAATTTTGAACCATGTTCAAATGACGAGGACCCCTGTCCTAACTTATACACCACGCCAATGGGTGGACGTTCGAGCTTCGACAGTTTTCTCGCACATCCCTCCCCTACACGGCGGGTCTTTATCGATACTAGGCAGTAACTCATGACACACTGGCCCACGAATCCGTTACATTGACCACTGGGCTGCCGCCGCCACAAAAACCAAAGAGAAATAATATTTATTTATATTTCTTATGCATATATTGTGTGTTGTCGCCAATAACGCCAACTGCTTGAGATTTCTGCAGAGGGAAAAGTTTCGAAAAATGTTTGCTCAGATCAGTGCTTCTCAGACTTTCAATATTTGCGACCCAATATTCAATCATAATTTTCATCGTGCCCCCCCTCCATACAAAAACAATGTATTGAATTCAATAATACTATACTTTGATGCCAAAGGTACAATACAACTCTAACCTTTTTAATGCCGCCGGCGTATATAAACGTCTCGCTCAGCTAAAGCATTATTTTCTCCGGAAGTACATATACGTCTGTCCGAAGTATGATCTCTTTAGGGCACTGCTATCTATAACGGAGGCTTTGGAAGGCAATAAAAAAACCTTGACAGAATGTTTGAGAAGGATGTACTTATTTCAGAGGGGGATTTGTTTTTTTATTCCTTTTCCTCCCCCACCCCATCCAATACATCACATACGCACGCCTACGCGGGAAACGGTGGCATTGGGGAGTGAATCGCATAACTTTTAATCGACAGTTAAGGAATTAACTATAAACCATGCAAATTAGCAAGATAAGTATTAATGTTTGTATATAATTTATATCTGATAAGATCATGGGATCACTGGTAATTATTATAATTGGTCATAACTTAGTATTGTTAAATTAAGTATAAAATACATTAGGCAGTAATGATGTATTTATAAGTGTTTTATATCAATGTAAATGTGTATTCTATTTTTTATTTTGTCAGAATGCATTTTTTGTTTATTTACTTTCAATGAATTAGTAATTTTTAAAAACTTATCTTTTGTTTTCGACTTTCCAATATGTTCGCGCCCCCCTCGTAGAGTTATTACGCCCCTCCAGGGGGGGGGAGTGCCACACAGTTTGAGAAACGCTGGCTCAGATAAATACTACTAATGAATAATGAGAAATACATTAAGAAGATTAGGCAGTCATATAAAAATAAAGTTGCTTAGTGGACAACGTACGTTTTAAATAAAAAATTTTAATGATTTTTACATATATTTTGCTTGCACCTTAGTATATGTAATACGTAAAACACACACAGAATTTGTACTCAAAACATCATAAAAAGAAAAACATTAAATGTTTACAGAAACATTTAAAAAATGAGTGAATTTTAACTGCTACTCCTTCTGCAATAATTTATATACAAAAATGGAATTTGATTTACAAATATATCGAATAATGTATAACAAAAGTTTCTATAGGTTTTTGTGATAAAAGGATTTAAATTCATGAAATATTTTTTTTATATATGTTTTATATAAATTCTAAATTCAACTATTTTTTTTTAAAAAAAAAGTATTGTTTTGATTTAAAAATATATATAAACTTCCAATAAATATATCAATTTTTAAAAAAATATTTAGAACAATAAAAAAGCCATTAATGAAGTGAAATTAGTGATACTTTGGTTCTAAGATAAATCAATTTAAGGTTTATATTTGGCAGTGGGATGCAAATATCAAAGAACGTAAAATTTATCTTTACTATGGAGCATTTTAATTTAAATCTTTCAAATATATTTAGATTATAGAAACATATATAAAAATAATTTAGGTTTAAAAAATGTTTTTTGATTGTTTTGACCAGTTTACGACAAATTAATTGTACTAAGTTCCTTTAATAAAAAATTTGTACAAAATTATAACTAAAAAAAAAAATTGCTACTTTAAATAACCTACATATATCTTTGCAAATGTAAACATTTATTCAATTGTTACCATTAGCTCCCATTCTATTTATTTATTTATTTATCTTCGTGGAATTTTCAATCGTAAAATATATTTTAAAGCGCTTAATTGAGCTGAAATTTAATATATATGATTATATTGTATGACAATACAGTAATTTAATTATAATTATTAAATTTTTTTAATTGATTAAAACTAATTATTTAAAGAATTACAAATATATAGCCACGTTGGTATCATTTTTGGCGACTTACCAACCTTTTGGCGACTTGTGTCAAAACTTGAAAAAGTTTTTTTTTTCTCACGTTTTAAAGCATTTAGTGTTGAACTGAAATTTTATGTACACGATTGTTTTGGATGACAATATGATCATTAATAAAAATTAATTACCACTTAATGTTGTGATTCTGTCATATGAAAAACAAATTTACATTAATTGTAACTATTTAATAAAAAGTAGCTAAAATAAAAATTTTCGTTGTTGATCTAATTAGGAATTGACTTAATTTTTTTTATATTACTTGTTAATTTCAATTAAATATGAATAAATGTCGTTGTATTTAAGTACAACTTGTGTGATTGATTGATTGAATATTAACGTCGCACTGTTCAGCTACACGAGGGCTTTTGGCGACAGACCAAGTAATTTTGAACCATGGTCAAGTGACGTGGACCACACCTCAGCTGGCAGCCCCTCTCCTATCTACCACACCACACCAACGGGAGGACGTTTCAGCTCTCGACAGATTTAACGTGCATCGCTGCCCTACTCGGCGGGTTTTTAGTGGTACTGGGCTCGAACTCGTGACCTGCCACGGTCCGATACCTATACCACTCGGCTAACGCGGCCTTGCACAACTTGTGTGTGAGAAGACCTTATGATTTCTCTCACTGAAGATCTTGCCCAAACTATTTGACTTTTCAATTCACACATTTTCCAATTATATTAATTAGCTCTCATATTTTAAATGCGAATATATTTCTCAATTCTAAAAACCTAAGGAACTGTTTAACAGCAGAAACAAAACGCACGAAAAAGTGGATAAAATGCAAATCTCAAGGTAGCCGCAACTCACCGGGTTATGTAAATGATCCTGTCCTTCTCACTATGAGCGCGTTATAAGGGAAGGTACCAGAGGACTACGTAATAGTCATGATTCTATAAATTGGCACACAAGAAATTACTCAGGAGAGATGCTTACTGTTGCCAAAGAAATATGACATGACAGGAATGCCAGGTTCCCGTCAACGGAGGCAACGAAAGGGAAACACTTTCATGATAGGTTCGTTATCGGACTGTATACTCCTTCCATTTTATTAAATGGCACATTATTCCTTTTGACTAATTATAACGGGCAGACATCTGCATATAATCATGGTTTATCAACTGAGACAAATATGACGAGGGGGGGGGGGACTATTTTCAATTTAGAGGTTCCAGTGAAGTCAGAAGTGCGTCAAGTTATATCTACATATTTTCCATTCCCCCAGTTCATTTTCTGTACATTTTGTCACTTTCACAAGACGACCTGGCTGCTCTTCTTATCTTTCAGAATCATTATCCGCTGATAAACCTATAGTGGCCTTTTACCATTGCACCTATCAGGGTGAATGTCATTCCCCAAACAACAATGGCCATTTCGTTTGCAATGGCGTAAGACTAGACAAATTAAAAATAGAATTGAACAGGATCATGTTCTGTGACCACTTTCACAATCTTAAAAGTCTCGAAGTAAGTGTTTGAAGTCAAAGTGATAGTAACTCTAATTCATCTATAGTTGCAGAATGTCATGCGACGTGACAATAAGACATTATGGTTTAGATTGCCACCCTCTTTGAGTCTGTCACCACTTGCTCGCATTGTTAACACTGTGATGGTCCAACAATATGTGATGTGACGTAGCTGTTAACATTACTCTTCGTTCAGGGAGCCTTAAATACTATTTATTAACATGTGACTCATAAAAACTTACAAGCCCAGCAAGGTATCAGAATGGTTCCTTGTTTACAGGTGTGCCCTACTCTGTTGTTTTTGATGCGCCTTTCCTTGGTGTACAAATGCTTTCACCATGTCTAAAAGACCTCGTAGTCCAAGTAGTACAAAACTTCTCACCTGCTCAGCCTCCAAATGCCTCCAAGAGGTACCCAAACAAGCAAGAAGATGAGAAGGACTGACCAGGAGAGATCAGGAACACGGAGGAAAAATCCTTCCACCATTCTTCATAGGTCTAAAACGTCTACTTCTTAACCTCACCAAGGCCGCATGGAGAACCTTGGGACCACTGCTCGATAGAGATAGTCCGGGTTGTTTGGCAGCATACTGGTTATGATCTGGCTAGAGGTGCTACGTGGCGAGTAATTTACTTTTATGTAGGGAGTGAATTTCTAAATGGGTTAAATCTGCAGAGTTTTTGGTCGGAAGATCACATCCATTTCTTGTAAGTGTATCTGCAGTCTCGTAGCTTAACACCCCAATTTGGGGGTGCCTTGCTTTTTCACCCATAAGGCACACATGGATTGTAATTGTTTGCCATCCGCATGTGCTATCACCACCTTACAAGGAGAATTATCGTAAATTGTGCAGAGAGAATGGTTGTCAATTCCTCAGACCAAATTTTGTACCCTCTTTCATAATGTTCCATGATGCTTTTAGATTCTACCGCTGAGTGGACCTTAAACCTTTTAATTACTTGTTGATCATACTTTCGGTATTATTGTATCTTTTGAAATAAACAAAACTTATTGTTCGAAGCTGTATTTTTCTGTTTAGCGCGCTTTCCATTCTTTTCTACACAAGCGTCCCTAGTGTTATTTTTTTCTATCAAGCAGTCTATTGCACTCTTTACTTATCATTTACTTTAAAATGCTCAGTATATTTTATAATAAATTACAAGTATGTACTTTTAAACAATAACTTAAACACTGGCGAATTTAACTTAATAGTTATTATAATGATCATTTTCATTCATAAATTTTTAACAGTTAATTTTCCGATTTAATGTGCAGCTTACTCGTATCTTAACCTATAATGCTTGTTTGATATTTATCCGTACATATAAACAGACATGTAAAACGTTATACATATATCACATAAAATATATAAATAGCATTTACTTTCAATGCAGAGGCAAATAAGTTTTACAGCTAAGAGTTACACGTATAACACACAAATATATACGTAATAAACGTAAAATTGTACTTTAAAATATATTATACAACCAGCGAAAATTATGAAATTTTTTTTCAAGTTTAAGGGAAGGTAACATTAATTAAATATAACTATTAGTGGTTACTGAAGTTCCATATATATATTACTATTTTTAAATTTTACTTTATATATCATGTCAGAACATTAAAACTGGTTTGTTATGCAAAAAACTAAAATCTGTAACTACTAGTAAAGAAATGAATAACTTAAAATGGCATGTTAAACACTTTATCACTTTAAACTCTCTATCCAAATAATCATAAAAATTGATAAAGAAAACTAGAAATGCATGCTGTTTGTATAGAAAAGAAAATTTTGGAATTATTTATAACTATTATATTTACTATCACTAACTTTTCAAAGAAGTTGTATCGCTCTCTTAAGGACCATGAACGATTAAAAAATGGTTGAACCATTAACAACATGAAACAAGCATGATTTACGATTGAAGAACAAGAAAACTATTTTTAAAAGCAGGCAAACATTTACAAATACTGAATAAATTTTCATGATATAATAATCCTTTTAACCGCGCGCTTTCTGCTTTCAAAAAATAAATTATTTTATTTATTAATGATACTTTTTTCCACCAATGAAAAATAAAAACAAAAAAATGGCCCTGAAATAATTATTCATTGCGATTACTAGTAATAAATAAAATGTTCAGTGAAAGCTAAAGTTAAGGAAAAAATTGAAATAAATTTAGACAGTCTTTTCTATATAGACACTCCATACAAAACTATCTTAATTTTCTAAAAATAAAGGGTAAAATGATTAAGTTTCATATATAATTTAGATAATACTTTAAAACAATTTCATTTAACGTTATTACAGTTTTTTTTAATAGTGTGTTAAGCACCCATAAACTTAACATTTTTCACAGCGTCATATTACAAATACATGTATTCTTTTCATAATTCGAAAGGCTTGCTTTTAAAATATATTTTACAGTCAATTAAAAAATCATTGAACTAGCAATTTTCTTTTCAACCGAAATATTTAACAGTTACTGTATCAATAAATCACACATGTATGTTAAAATATCATTGTATTCATACACATTTAATTTTAAATAAGTTCAAATTTAATGAAAACGAAGAAAGTTCCACATATATATAAATTTGACTTAAATAATTAATTTTGAGCATAAGTTTTTAAATTAAAATCAGTTATGCATTAATGTTACATAAATTCCATGTGAAATTTTTTTGAATCAATTTCTAATTGAAGGTATCCGACTACGTTCGTAACCGTGATTTTGCCAAAGCGTCTAAATGGATAATATTTATGATATTTAGTGTTACTTAGATTAGAAAATGTATATAAAATTGTTTTAAGAATAGTATTACAATAAAAACTTATTTAAGTACAATATTTTGACAAAAAATGAATATAGAATGATCCATTTTCAAAATATTCCCCTTTGGTAAAAAATTGTTTCTATTATAATAATATTTTGCCTGTCTATAGCTCAGACCTCTGTACAGAGGCTCAACTAGTATGTTTTAAATATATAGCTTAGAAGTGGGTTTATCCATGTTTTAAGACAATAGAGGGGAGAAAATTAAAAAAAAAAAAAAACGCCGATAATTATTTCAATGGGTTGTATCTCTGAAAATGTGAATTTTTAAAAATTATAGTTGAACCTCTGTACAGAGGTCTGAACTATATAGAGGAATAATATTATTATAATAGAATATTTTTCACAAAAGGAGAACATTTTGAAAAAAGATTATTCTAAGTTATTTTTTTGCCGAAATATTGTATTTAAATAATTTTTTTGTCTAAATGGCCTTAAAACAATTTTATGCATGTATTCTAATCTAAGTGACACTAAATATCATGAAAATTATCCATTTATGCGCTTTCTAAAAATCACGGTTCCGAACGTAGTCGGATACCTTAAGCAAATGTTTATGTCACTACCAATTATAATGGCAGAAAAAAATTATACATTTATTTGTTTTTATCGAATTAAATCTAAGAAAAACAAAAATAGAAAATCGAGCTTTCTATTCTACTGCCTATTAATCTGGTAATACCAAGAAGGGAAGCAAATAACAAAATTTAACTTATTGTTTATATGTAGCATAGTTCGAAAACGTGGTTAAATTTGCAGCAAAATATTTTGGGGGTATACAACATTTTAAATTAATATCCCACAATATGCATCCAACGGCAGCTAAAATGGCTCTAACCCGATTAGGCATCGAGTCGAACTGGGATTTTATGATAGACAGAAACCAACCAGCCATCCACTGTGCCTCATTTCATCAATCGTAGTAGCTGTAGACTGGAGGTGCCCCACTGTCTCAGCAGTCCATGACCAGATGGTGCTTGAAAGATTTGAATAATGCACTGACTAGGGTAAAAGGGGAATACACTATTTGTCATCACAGCTCAGGAAACGATGGACAACATGCGGTCTTGCGTTATCTTGTTGAAAGTAGACGTCTTTGAGACCCCAAAAATAGGTTACAGCCTTTCACATTCTAAATGGAAGTTACTAATGTTAGTTACTAATGTTCAAGTTACCAACGATTCGAACAGGAGATGTTCATGTCGTGTTTCAAATGGCTGCTCATGCCATTATACCAAGTGTAGGGCCTATATCAGGGGTGGCCAACCCAAATGACCTCGCGGGCCACTTCGGAAGAACTTTACGATCCAGCGGGCCGCATAAAAAAATATATATCTTTATATTAGATTTGGATCCATTACATATATTTATTGCAGTGAAAATTTAAAACAGACTAATATATTATTATTGTTTTCATTGTTTTTCATGTATACAAGCATAGATAGTATAATAATAATAATGCAATGATAAAAAAAATAATGTTTAATTTATTTAATTGGTCAGATATCTGTTTCTCAACTCTTTCACTTAGCTTTTGCAAGTCGATCTCAAAGCATGTGAATTCGCGTATCGTAATCGATGTTGCAGAGATTTTCGTGCGTTAAGTTCGAGCATGATTTATGTTTGATAAATTTCAATTTAGAAAACAAAAAAGAGATTCGCAGTAACAGAAGAAATGTGATAAAATAATAACAGTTATGGGATTTATTTTTTACAAATAAAAAAATAAATAAATAAAAACTCTTTAAACACGAAATATTGTTCATAATAGTCGTATTTTGTAAAGTTGTAAAGAGTCTCGCGGGCCGCAAAATTATCCAAGGTGGGCCATATGCGGCCCCCGGGCAGCGGGCTGAACACTCCTGGCCTATATGAGGATATCTAATGCAAACAGGTCAAGTACGTTCGTCTCAGTGTCTTCAGACACATCTACATCATAGTGGTAAACACAGAACGGGAACTCGTCTAAAAAGAAGATATAACACCTCTCCTGTTTCCAGTTTTGTCAATGAGGGCACCAATGTCAACGAACGTCTCTATGTTGCAGTTGCAAGGTAAAGTGTGCTAATACTTGCTTTACATTCCTTGCGCTTTGCTTCAGACATCTTCGCATTGCTTGGGAAAATACTTGTGTTGCAAGCAAATCCCTTTCCTGACTAGATATCTATGATGGGGCTGTATGATCCTGAAAAGTCGACTTGACAATATGTCTGTACCTTAGGTAATGACGGAAAGTCGTTAAGATCGTACAGAGTGTTCAACATACTCTCCAAAACGAAAGGATTCCATATGTGCCTGACAATTGTGGGAGTCCAATCAGTGCGTGTAGCAATATCGCAGAGTGATAAACTGAACTGTCTATTGGTCACGCCCTGCCGCTATCGAATTCCTTTTTGTGATGGTAGCCATTTCTTCTTCATATATGATATATAACACGATCTTCTCCCAACCAACCAACTTTCAAATTCAATTTCCTCATTCGGAAATCGCATTAAAGGAATGAGGGATATTTTGTTTCAGATTTTGAGACAGTGTTTCTCCCTCTCTAGTGGCTTTCAATTGTGCTTAAATGCTAATAATTTGCATACCTTAACATCTTCTTCCTGTCGTGTAAGTTTGACGTTTTCATCATATTTTCTTCAAGGGTTTGCAGTTTTAACAACCAGCATGTTAACTAAAATGTCCCAGAAACAAAATAAAATCTGTTTATGTAGTACTTCTTTTTAAAGACTGAAATATTTTACTTAATGTTATACATACAAGATAAAAGAAAATATTCTAACAGGAACATCGATTATTCTACATGTACCTTAATTATACAAAATTTCTTTTAAAGAAAAATAATATTTAAATGAAATAGTATTTAATATTATATATACGCTAAATGAGAATAGTAAAAATAACGCATAGGTAATTTATGTTTCCTGAAATTACATATTCTTTTTTCTTACCTTTAAACATTTTAATTGCATTAATTAATTGTTATTGCTTTATTTCTAGTAATTGAATCCACTTTAATTTTTTTATTTATACGAGAAGAGCTTCAATGCATTGTTTACTTTTACAACTGTGTCAAATTAGTATTTTTACGCATATTTTTTAACTTCAATGCAGTTTGTTTTCAACTAAGTATTCAATATTATAAGAACATTTTGATTTTTTTCACAAGTATTTCCATTACGCTGTATTTTGAACAGTATGTTGCTGAAAATATTTCAGTTTCGGGCAATAGCACATTAAAAATGATATTTAAATTTTAATTGCAAGTATCTAATAATTTAATTCGTATTAAATTTATTTTCCTTAAGACACAATAAAACAAAGATGAATTCAAATAGGCAACACGGTTTTTATTTATATTTGATAACATTGCATTAACTTTTAATTATTTTAAATTTGAATTTAATGTGAAGGGTTTTTTAGTTATTTTTTAGTGTAAATGTCTATTTTTATTGAATTTTAGGTCATTCCTTATAACTTTTGTTTCATAGTACATTTTTCAGATTTTTTTTTATAGAATACATACTAAAATGTTTGAGTTCTGTATAAATTAATAAGAACTTTGAAATTTTTGTTATCAAGGTATTAAATTTTTATATAGGTAGAAAAATTATACAGAAATATAACAAATACAAACTTATCAGCAGACCTTCATTATAAGACATATTACTCACTGTACAACAAAACACGAAGCTGTAATTTCATGTTGATGAATGAAGAGAGAAAAGATTTACTAATTTAAGGATATTGAAATGCCGTACTAGTCAGAGTATAATGCTCAGAAGAAACTACGGAGAGATATATCTCATGGTGTCTTCCCCTTACTTCTAAAAGGAAAAAAAACCTTCTTACCGAAGGATATAGAGTTTATCCGGTTAAAGCTTTGGGCTATAAATTTAGCTTACCTTAAAAAGAAGGACTATCAATTCTTCGAATTGAGTTCTAGTATGGTGTCAATCCTGTCCAAGGGATGACGATGATATACTTCAGGAATTCCCCACTATGCTTCAGAAAGGTCAAAAGGATGTGTGTGCCCAATTTTACGAATTTTATAAGCTTTTGCCCCATTCATACCATGTCAATTGTTCCTAATATTTGAATTTAGCTGTTCATTCAATATTCATCAATTAATGTGGTTTGTATTGTACTATTCTTATGTAATAGTTTTAAATGTTGTCCGTTTAGGAAATTTTTCTGACAACTCAGTAATAAAGCCCACTCGCCAACTGAGTGACATGGTTGGTTTGTGGCTGGCCTCCTGGACCCAAGGTGGCGGGTTCGACCCCAGCTCAAGTCGGTGGATTTTCTTGATGCAGAAAGCGACAGCGACCATGTCGTATGATTATGCGGCATGAAAAAAATCTCTTAGAGTGCCCGTTTGGCTTGAGTGCCCTCGGGAAAATTAAATTCCTAATTTCAATTTCGCATCGGCAGAGCTCAGGTGTCTCCCTCTGGGGAGGAAACTGGGCGTCAAAATTACTTGCGGCAATTGGTTTTGCCTATATGTTATTAAATTCTTCTACGTATTAATTAATAAATATTTCAGTAGATATTCAATAAAAATTCTAAGAAAATGAAATCCTGAAGCTTATATTATTTTCGTTTTAAGATTACGGGAAATGTTTTAATTTATTTCTGTAATAAAATTAACCTTTGTATATATATAGATAGTTTTGAAACTTCTTAGCCAAACAATACAATAAAATATTTTTACACTTGTATAGAATCTAATACCCTAATGTAAATTGCTATACTTCAATCAGCAAAAGTACATTTAGTAGTTTTAATATAGTTACTAAAAACAAACTAATATCTATCGTAGTGAAACAAATTTTAATTTGTATAATTAAATCAGCATAAATAGAAGCTCAAATTTTCAACAGCGAAAGATAGGCTGATTTGTAAAATTGCTAATAAATGCTGTATTAGTTTAAAATACAAAATTAATTTTTTAATAGATTCCAATAAGCATGGTACCATAAAAGCAATTTTCTGAAACAGGCTTATTGGTTTGAAAGTCATTTCATCATTGCTAAACAACAATAAAATTATGAGTAAATCGTAAAACTTTGATTGCAACTGTGAAAGTGTTGCACAAAAAATCTATTATCTGTAAATAATGATTAGTATAAAATTTGGTTTTTTAGTTATTTAATTGATTTATATAAAAAAAACCTAAATAATAACTGAAAGAAATGCGATAAAAATATTAATATTATTTTTAGAGTTTTAATTGTATTCGAAAATAAAATATTTGGATTAAATTAATATTTACTTGCTATAACTATATCATTATAGGAAATAAAAAAACTATTAAATTTTTTTAAAAATTCTACTTTTTTGAAAATAAATTCTTAAGTATAAGACAAAAACGAAATAAAATACAAACAATTTATAACGCTATTCATTTCTAAAACATTTAAAGTTAATTAAATATACATTACAACACGACATTTTTAAGCGAAGGAGTATAAATTGAAATTTTACAAATCAAATTATATAAATTTAATTGAATATTATAACTATATTTTATACTGTCCCCAAAAAATCCACTTTCTTATTAAAGTTAGAGATGTGTTAGGTAACGCAGAGTATAATCTTACATAGAATTTTGTGTTACTTAATACGTTTTAACACACATGTAAAGCATTAAAGAAATTATTTCCGATTCTGAAAGAAAAAGTATTAAAAATGTCATCTCTCATCTTCAAATTCGTCAGTTTTTCCTCAATTTAATAAGGAAAAAATATTTTGAAATTTGCATTAATTTTGATAAAATACACAACTACTAGGAATTACTAGATTATAAGATTAAAATCCAATTTGCATTATCGATATTACCAAAATGGTTATTTTTATACTAACTGTCATGATTATTTTTATTATTATTACTATTCTCTACTTAACGATTAAACTAATTTGTCAAATCTAAATTTGAATTCGTTGATATTTTAATATATGTTTTCAACATCGCCAATATTTTTTTTTTTTTGTGTGTGTGTTTGGCAATTTATAATAGGAGATTGAAACTAAGAAATACCCATTACACAAAAAAAATATCGTGCAACCTATCCTAAAAGCATTTCTCAATTAGACCAAATAACACTGAACTAATTTAGAATTACAGAATTTATTGTACAAAATGAAGGATTCTTCTTAAGCACGAATATGCTCAGGCATTAAATCGCGTTTACTGCCAGCAAACTAGACCACTTTCTTGTTTCCTTCAACACTGGGTAACTGCCAAACTACACTTTTGAAAGTGTGTCGTGCCAAATTGAGTTAGAGACGAATCTAAGCTAAGATGAAGCCAACTTTTGGCGTGTGTTGTCCTATTCTATGTCAAATTGACCTCGAACTTGAAAGTAACTGACATTTAGTGTTAAGCGAATGGGACGTGCTGTGTGAAAATAACAGGTGCAACAAGTTTTGTTTTAAGCTTTCTGTCAACTCAGAAATTTATTTATTATTTTTGTTTTTATTGGAACTTAACTGCGCATCAAAAGAAAACACTTTTCTAAAATGAATTTGTCGAATAAGCATACTTTGATTATGCGTTCAATGTTCTTTATTTTTTTCATCGAGAGGGAAATAGAACATGAGTTCTATAAATGGTTCTAATATTAGAAAAAAGCCTTGTTAACTGGTTACCATGCACGCCGGCTTAAAAGGCGGCCTACACTTTCACGCAAACTGCAATTTTAAAATGCTAAGTATATTCGCCATGTAACGCGCACCCACTTTTTTTACGAAGAAATCTGAAATGTACATGTACAATGCTCTTATGTTTAGAAGTCATTTATTCAAGGTATTACTCCAAGCATTTGAAAAAAATATGATATACTTCTATACTACAACCCTTTAAGTTCATTAGGTATGTCATTTCTTTTAAATAAACAGTATTTCGGTCTATGGAGAAGTCTAATTTTTTTTATGCTCATCTTATGATTATGTTAAGGCTATCATTTTTATACCCAGCGTATAACGAGCTCCTGTAAATTTCAGTCTAATTTTTTATGCTAAAAGTCTGCGTTATGAGCCGATTTGTAAGATAATTTTCCTGATACATTTCTTTTTTTGTAGTTAACTTTTAGCAATGTCTCTTTTCTTCTTAATTTTAGGTGACATATGATTTTGTACAAAATTTCATTCAATAATACATTTCTTTAATTAGCAAAGAGTAAATGTATAATATAATTTACACTATTTGAATATTTACCTAACGTTAGCTAATTGTTATGAATTTAATATTTATATTATTAGTCATCATTTGAAATCACTCATTGTTTTCACAGCTCGATACATTTTTATTAAACATAAATAGTTTATGGAAAAAAATATACTTTTTTAAGTAGAATTTAAAAATATTTACTTACAAACCGGTATCTAAATAGCCATATTTTAATATGAAATTATCAATGATAACATTTAATAATTTTGAAAAAATAATTTTTAATAAATAATTATTCTAAAACTATAATCATTAATTTGTTCTATTTGTTATAAAATAAGACAAATACGAATTTCCTGAAGTATGATTTGATAATTTATCCAACACTGATTTATTTTACTGTTTATTTATTTACTGGTATTTAATCGTTTGTCATTACGTGTTTTTGCAAAAGTAGACATCTTTTTTGTCATGAATCTCGGTTTGAGAATTCGGGAGATGACTGTTAGAATTCTAATTCCATAGTTTACGAGTTTTGTGTAATGAATGCTTAAAATAGTGTAAATAGTTTATATCTGGATGTGTTATACGTTAATATCAAATTCTGTTCTATTTATTTTTTGCTAAAATTGTAATATTTGCAAACCACGCTGTTCCTTACATTACAATGGCGACTTGATGGACATTTGGGAAAATCTTGGCGATAGAGCCAATTTGGCATTACTTTTGGTGAACATGTTGGTGACTTGGCAACTATTTTAGTGAGTTGGCGGCAAAATTGATGCTTCTGGAAATTACTGAAGAAATCTATTATCATCACGATCTATGACGTAAGCGGATATATTCTCGAAAAAGTCTTGTGGCCTATAAATACGGAGTCGCTCGCCGTAGCAAAGTTAGTATTTTTTTGACCGTTGAAGTGTCGACCAGCAATTAGTTTTTTCTTCAGTTGTTGAATAGGACGAGCGAATGCCTTTAAATAGTCTTTATCATTACGTGTTTGTATTTTTAGACACTGATAGTTCTATCTGAGTGATGTAGAAGATGTTAAGATTTTATGGGATTTATTTTGCGAATCTTGTTGCTGTATTCTACATTTCTAACGATTGTTTTTCCCCACGATACATTTTCATCTTTCTTAAATAAACGTTTTGCTCTTTGAGACTGATAGCGTAAAATCCTCGAAACCTGATCAACGTAACAGTATGTTTTCAACACTTAATAGATGAAAAAGTTGCTTTTACTGATTAATTCAATTAGGTCTTAGATCGTAAATAAATAAATAAATAAATAATGTTCTTACGGACGAATATGTGCTTTTATTTATTACGTACTAGTTTTTAATGAAAAAGTTTATTCTATTTCGAATTAATTATTTGCATTATATTTCGAACACTGAACCACCTAAAAGAAAACGAGAAATTGGTCGCCAAATAAGTCTAAAATGAAGTTTTGAAAAATATATCAGAAGTAATATAAAAGCAGAAAAAACTATTTTAAAAAGCTGTTCAATGACACTTAATGCCAAAAAGCTATTTACTTTAAAATGAATAATGAGAGATGGAGATAGAAATTGCTAAGTAATTCTGATAAATATCACCTTTAAATCAGAGTAAGGAATTCTTGACAACATCACTAAATCCTCATTGTTAATAATACAAAATTCATTCTGTTCACATTATCATATACTATTTGTTATAGCTCTTTTCAGTCATTCATAGAATTGCTTAAGAAAAGAATGATTAACATTTCTGTCTGAAAATAACATGGAATTATCAGACAATCTTGACAATGAACAATCACATGTTCAAGGAACTGTGTGATTACCAACCATTCCTTCAACAATTTACTATTTGTATTCTCTTCAAATTGTGCAGCAATGATATAGTTTGAACAATTCCTTAACAAAGCGGGCAATTAAATAACATAACTGGTAATTAAAAAGATAACTTTTTTTTTTGCTACAAAATATTTAACTACAAAAAATTCACATCCTCAAGCCTGAAGCATAATTTATCGAAACATTGCTTTGTATTCTTTAACTTTCTTTATAAAAAGGATATTTAAATGGTAAATTAATAAAAACAATTTCTTTAAAATTAAGACTCAGCGAAAGATAAAATAAGGAGATAAAAAAATGATGAAAAATAAAATCTGACTAACAGTGTTGATAAAAAATGAAACATTTAACTTTATTTTCATTTTACAGATTTTATACATTTTTTTCGTTATCGTATCTTAATTGATGAAGAGCATAAGCACTTGTTTTGTTCTTTAGGCAAATAGTAGCCTTAATGTCAATTGAATTGGTCTTTTACATTCAAGATATCAGTAGACAAGCACAGTTGGCTTTGGAAACAATAAACTGTATCCCTCATACATCATTACAGATCTATACTGATGGCAGCAGAGCTGATGGGGGAAATTCTGGTAGTGGCGTACACATCCTTACTATACCAGAGACATGGACATTAAGATAAAAAATTTTTGCTCAGTTTTAGGTCGGAGCTTATTGCTATCAGAACGGGTTTGCAGTTCGCAAGTAAAACCGAGGTTCAGTTTCAAGACGTTTGATTTTTGACTGACAGCCGTGCTTCTGTACAATATCTTTCCAATTGGACATCTATAGGGGACCAAACTAGCTTTGGTAGCCTTAATCTTCTTCATCGGATTTATTCTAATTATTGTGTACATTTTCATTGGGTCCAATCCCACGTGGGGATTGATGGTAATGAGAAGGCTTATTTCTTAGCCAGGACTACGCCTGAAGAGGAGGTGAGACCTACAGGTTATCTTAAATTCAATGAATTATCTTTTCTTAAGAAGATTGAACTCCATCATCTTGGAAGAACTCTTCCTAATCATTCTTGGTATTTCGGAAGAAATCCAAGCGGTTCATTGAAGTTTATGCCTTGGAAATACCAGACTGCTCTCTCACGCTTTGTGAACGGCTATATAAAAGCTCTCGCTTTTCGCCAGAAGATATTTCCAAATTGCCACTTGTGTTATTCTAAGGTCGTTTCTCCTGCCCACATCTCGATTTGCTTGGATTTCAAAAAGGATTAGGTCCTTCTAGACCCTCTTCTGTTTTTAGACTTTCTTGATTTTTTTGAAATGATAACTTCTATCGGCGTGATTTGCCGGAGAGTGAACTTGAATGAACGTCACGATTGGAAATGTAAAGGTCATTCGGCTTTTTTCGTCTTCATTTGGACATACACACCCCTAAAAAGGAAAGGACGG
>BMAV01000166.1:28064-54625 GCA_019973955.1 Trichonephila inaurata madagascariensis | reverse complement strand
TTGTACCCCCACCAATAAAAGTAAAAGTAAAGTTCCTAGCTTCGATCTAAGAGGGGGCTCCCCCGCCCTCACCTCTTTCTAGAGTAGGGGTGGCTCTAGAAAGACCAAATGACCTCTCACAGGCCACTTCGGAAAAAATTTATAATCCCGCGGGTGCATATAAAAATATGTATCTTTATATTAAATTTAGATCCATTACAAACATTTGTTGGAATGAAAATTTAAAACAGGCTGTTATATTATTGTTTTCATTGTTTCTCATGTATACCAACATAAATAGTATGATACTAATAATGCAATATGGTCAAATAATGTTTAATTTATTTAATTAGTGAGATATCTGTTTCTGAACTCTTTCACTTAGTTTTTGCAAGTCGATTTCAATCATGGGTATTTGCGTAACGTAACTGATGTTGCAGATTTTCGTGCGTTAAGTTTCAGCACGATTTATGTTTGATAAATTTCAATTTAAAAAAAAGAAAGAGATTCGTAGAAACAGAAGCAGCGTGATAAATAAATAACAGTTATAGGATTTATTTTTAACAAAAAAAAAAAAAAAAAAAACATTTTTTTAAAAAAAAAAAAAAATATAAAAAAAAAAAAAATTTTTTATGTTTTTTTTTTAAAAAAAAAAAAAAAAAAAAGTAAAACCATTTTTTTAAAAAAAAATATTGTACAAAATAGTCGAATTTTGTAAAGTTGTAAAGAATCTCGTGGGCCGCAAAATTATTCAAGGTGGGCCGCGGGTTAGACACCCCTGTTCTAGGGGAATGAATGCGGGATTCTTTCTAATCCTAGTTGAAGCATGAAAATGAAGCGTAATATTTTTAAATAAGCGAGAAAAAAAATTCTACATAAAAATTAAACATAAAATGTAGAAAAAGGACAAATTTTTATAGAACTAAGTAAATAGTATTATTATATCATTAGGAATATTGCAGTGATCTTAAGAATAAAAACCTGTTTTTGTGAGTGAATCGGAATAGCAATGAACAAATAATTCTATTTATCACATTACTTAAATATACTTTGAGTCTAAAAAGAAAATTAAAACAGTTAAAAATTTAAAATAACAAAATTAAGTATACAGGTATTCAGAAAAAGTTACATTAAATAATTTCAATACAAGAAAACAAAACATAATTAAGAAGACTTTCCTTGCAGCAATACCGGATGTATTTGAACAAAACTGCCATACACTGACAAAAGAGCTAGTATAAGGCAGAGATTATGTGATATAAATCTTCTGATTAAATCCCTTTTTAAAGGTTTTGACCTAGATTCCTCTCTTCTCAATCAACTACCTGTATACTATGTATAACTTTGCCTAAATTAATTCATGGATAAAATTAAATATTGTTAAATTACAACCGAAATTCACAAAGACAGATCGGGTCTTTTGAACAAATTACCTATGGTTTTAAATGGGATTATTAAAGTAGAGTTTTCAAAAGAGAAATTAAAAAACCTTTAATTGATGTCAAATGATCCGAGTGAAGCACAAGGAAGTACGGAACAACGCTTTACGGAGTTTTTTCATAGATATTTATATAAAATTTTGAATCTAAACGATTTATAACCTATTTGAGCTACCATAAACCTATTGTTTCCTTCTTAGAATACAATTAATTCCCAAATATGATTGTATAATTCGCACAAAAATATAACTTTATGAGTACAGACATATGAATAAATAATTTTATAGGTCAATACTAACACATCTCCTTGTTTTTTATTCACCTAACTAAACCCTGAAATAACATTACAAAATTTGAAGTTATCACTTCTACCGTGTGGTCATAAGCACACATACTTTTTTAATTTATGGAGATTGTCTAGCATTGCTAGACAATCTGGGATTAGAAACAACATCAACAGCCACAACATTCAAGATATATATATATATATATATATATATATATATATATATATATAATGTGTGTGTAAGGATTCACATTAATTTCATCCTGAATAACATTTTTTAATTTGTAATGTACTGACTAATGGTACTGGCCTTCAAGACTAGCGCGTAAATAATTATTTCTTGCTGTCTTGACCGGGTTTAATCGTAACTGTATCTTGAAAATAAACAGCTTGTAGTTTTAAAAGTAAGATTGCAACAAAAAATATCAGAAACGATAGCTTTCCACCATATCATAGTCTCCGACTACGAAAGTTAAAAGGATTACAACACATCTTGTTGCCGCATCATATAAATAGCCAGGACTATTGAAACTTACTTTTTTACCCCTTTTGATCCAGTCAAAATGTAATGCGTGTGTCTTTTTGTGCTGTACGTTTTCTATGTTAAATTTGTGTAGAAGATGTGTATATTTTTGTGTGGATATCGCAGGAAAATGATGAAAGGACTTTCATCGAATCCCTAAGGGTGATGATCAATTCACGAAAGATATTGAAAAAACGTCTCGTTGAGGTGATTTCCCTTATGTAAGTAAGTGATTTGATCAAATCCCCGAACTGTTTTAATGAAATGAGGAAATGAACAAAGTCATTTTTTTAAAGATATGGGGTTGATAGTTATGGGATCGATAGTACTACCTGTATGGTTAGGAAGTACAAGGACTCCACCCCCCCCCCCCCCAGGTGTCTTCCTCCTATCCCTTAGAGATTCCCATCATCCTAAGGGATAGGATCAATTGACGAGAGATGATAATATAACGTCTCTTCAAGGTCATTTCCATGTTGAAAGTAAGTGATTTTATCAATCTCTGAAATGTTTCAATGAAATTACGAAATGAACTAGTCAGTTTGCATTGGTAAAATGCTGTCCAGGGGGTAGGGGAGACACTAGGTGGGGGTTCGAGTCCTTGTACTTCCTAACCATACAGGTAGTACTATCGATCCCCTAAATATTAACCCCATATCTTTAAAAAAATGGCTGACTTGTTCATTTCATCATTTCACTAAAACAGTTCGGGGATTTGATCAAACCACTTACATAAGAGAAATGTCCTCAAAGAGACGTTATTTTAACAACTTGCGTGAATGGATCATCTCCCTTAGGGATACAATGAAAGACCTATATTCATCGAATCCCTACGGGAGAGGATCCATTCACGCAAGATGTTAAAATAACGTGTCTTTGAGATCATTTCTCTGATGTAAGTTAGTGATTTGATCAAATCCCTTAACTATTTTAGTGAAATGATGAAATGAACATGTCAGCATTTGTAGAGCTCTGTTTTCGCTTGTTAACACTCCCTTTTAGCTCCTCTATCTCCTCCTCCGTGCCAGGCAGGGCCGTGCTTCTGACGTTGCGCAACAAAACAAAGAAAATGACCTAAAAATCTTTTTTTAGTTTTATTTAGTAATACTCTTTGCATTATTATCTTCCGATTGATATATCACTTTTATATGCCTGAAAATTAAAATCTGGATAAAACTTGAATTGACAAATGTGAACAAAAATCAGGGAATTCGACCACGCCCTCTTTATTGATAAAAAAAAAGGTTGTTTTTTTCAATTTTATAATAAAAAAGCTACTTTAAAAAGGAAATAAAAACTAAAAAAAGTGTTTCAAATATAAAGCAGGATATTTCTGAAGTACTACATCAATGTATAATTTTTATAAAAATAATGTTTGAAATTCTACCATAAATACCCTTTTTTTAAAAAAAATAAATCAATTTTACTGTCTAATTATTTTGTGATTAATTTCGAATAAATAATTTTTAATTCAATGATTATTGTTGTATTAATTACTCTTCTTTTAATATTGCGCCATATTCACTAAATAAACTTTTTTAAACTCTTGACAATAGTTCATCATTTCACTGAAACGAGTTAGGGATTTGATCAAATCACTTACTTTCCTTAAAGAAATCACCTTACAGAGTTCTTATTTTAACATTTTGCTTGAATGGATCATCACCCTTAGTGGTCTGAGATGAAATCTCTAATTTGATCATTTCTTTGCAACATATACATGATCAATAAACAGGGGTATCTGTCAAAAGGACTGCTTCATCAATAAAATCTCCATGCAACATCAACAATCTAAAATATGATCGTTAAGGAAATTCCTTACACTCGTCACATTATGATGTATACATACATACACTCCCACACACGATTATATCGAGTGCTCCAAAAGTTCGCTTAAGCTTTGAGACTTCATAATAAAGGGAAAAATGATAATAAAAAAGGAGCTTTCGTGCAAGAAAAATTTCACAAGTTAGTGTGGCCGTGGTAGCCGAGTGGTATAGGTATCGGAGATTATGGCTTTCCTTGTCACGTGTTCAAGCCCAGTACCACTAAAGACCCGCCGTGTAGGGCAGCGATGCACGTTAAATCTGTCGAGAGCTGAAACGTCCTCCCATTGGTGTGGTGTGGTAGTTAGGAGATGGGGTGCCAGCTCAGGTGTCGTCTACGTCACTTGGCCATGCTTCAAAATTACGTGGTCCATCGCCAAAAGCCCTCGTGTAACTGAACAGTGCGACGTTAATATTCAATCAATCAATCAACTCACAAGTTAGTCGGATACATATGAAAAACATACTTTCCCCAAGGCTAGTAGTTTTGTTTATTTGGAGAAAAAAAGTTTGTGGAAACACTTATGTATTACTTTTGACACACATTTATTTTTTTTTCAAATTAGGTACATTTTTACGAAATATTACTACATTTGCAGTCAATATACTACATTATTCGAAAAATAAAATTTTATGATCTGTACTACAAACGCAAAATAATACAAGGAAAATTCAAAGATATTGAACGCAAAGAAATGGCATTGTTTCTCTCAATTGCTGAAAACCAAACAATACTATTATAGAAGGTTCCGCATTAACCATTCTATAATTTTGTGGAATATAAAGCATAAAAATTCGATATAACCCCATAGAAATTTATTTGTAATCTTTCTAACATCGTTGGGATTTGGAACTGTTTTTGAGACAGCAAGAATCAGTCATTTTTTTCTAAAGAGGACTGCCACAAAATTTATTCAAGTGAATGAAGGATTTTACAGAAAACATGAAACGTAGACACACATCTACAGATAAATTAAAATAAAACTCACAAAAAAAAATACTTTAAATATTTCTGGTGTTATGCCAAGATTCTTTAAAGATAATGTCAGCACAGTGACAAATCATCCAGTAGTTTGAGCCAAGAATATTCCGTGTTTCAGGATATTTATACTAAACAAACCGTAACTAAATTCATCCAAATGGCTTTTAAATACGCGAAGCCTTTTAGCAAACAAAGTTTGCTACTGTTTTAATGTGTCACGAATCTAGAAATCACGAAAAGTTAATAATTTAATTGATAATGAAATCTTGAAAATAAAGAATGAAAGCTGTTTATACGAATCCAAAGTCTTTCAGTTAATTAATTCTGAGAAATCAAGCATAATTATTTGTAGCCTTTTTACATGAATTTTGATTTCGATTTTTGTAAACGGAGGTATGAATACATTGTTTCGAAATTTAAAAGAACTTAAGCTGCCTTCTTGTTTTTTGTTTCAACATATGTTTTTTTGATATGTAATAGCACAAAGCCATCTAGTAATAACAAATATTCAAAACAAGTTTTATTTTTTTAAAAATGTTATTAAAGCGAGCCGAAAACCTAATAATTTTGAAATTGTAAGCTAATTCCATCGGTAAAATTACGTATATATTGCCCTCTAAAGTTACCTTTTATTTAAAAGAATGAGGTACGTACTAAGAAAATTTTCTTGATTTGGAATAGCATTTGCTATGAACATTCTAAAGAGAAATAAATTCCAAATAAATGCCTAGATCTCACAGCGTGTCTTTAACTGAGGATTTATTTGATCTATTATTAATGCCCACATACAAGTAAATTTAATACTTACTATCGATATGAATATACAGGGTGTATCTAAACTCTTCGGCAAAACTTTAAAGAGTGATAGTACACTTCAAGACAAACAATATTAATTAGGAAACTTAGGGTCCCAAACGTCTTACGAAGCGAATAAGTGCCATTAAAGTTTAGGGTCCGAAATTTCAAATGATTATAAAAAACGGAAAAATGGGTGGATTTGTTAGAGGCTTCCGCTAAAATTATTCTTATTGTCAATATTTTCTTGAAAAAGAAATTTTTAGATAAAGTTAAAAAAATGTCGATAGAGGGCGCTTTAGACTTTGGAGGAACGAACAACGATTTTTTACCGTTATTTTTTGTATCACATTAAATACTTTCAAAAGCTTAGACTTAAACTTAAATTTTGAGCTCAAACTCTGATTCGCTGGGGGTGGTTAAATAGCGCAAACGGAATTGTGTTCAGGAGGTGAAATTTGAAACTCCCTCCCGTTGAACAAAGTTCAGTTATTCCTGATCTTTGTGTCGTAGACAAGGCAGCAACTGCTACCTCCTACAGGTAAAATAAAAGAGAGAGGGATGACGAAAAATGAAAATTTTATAAGTAATAGACATGAGCAATTTCTCCACTCAAAATAAAGAGAAACAATTTGATGTACGTACGTAGTGCACATGAATGATGACACGTAGAAAATGGTACACGTATGATTTTCTTGCGGAATCACAAAAACTGATCAAAAGAGCACCCACCAGCAAGGATGCAGGCCTCACTTCATTGGTGGAGGGACTGTTGAACATTAGTAAATACCCCAGACATCTCCATGATATCGCCTGCTACGATGGCAATCCTCGCAACCAAGGCCTCATTGAAGTCGACGGGGCTTGCGTACTCTTCATATGGCGGCAAAGAAAGAAGTCTGGGCATGAGAGATCTGGCGAAGTGCCAGCCAATTTACCGGACCACCCTTCCATTCCGTCACCCCGGATATGATGTATCCAATGCACTTCGCACATCTGCGCTGAAATATGCAGGCGCTCCGTCATGCGGAACCACATACGAACCTTTATGTTGGCTGGAACACTTTGCAGTAGAATTAGAAGTACCTCTTGTAGAACTATCAGATACGTTGCGCCCACCAGGTGCCTTGGCAGAAGATATGGCTCGATCAAATAATAGTGGATAATTCTGGTCCAAACATTGACGCTGAAATGCCGTTGATATGAATGAGGACGGATAGCGTGTGGGTTAGTGTACGTCCAGCTGTGTGGTTTGTGCGCATTGAAAATGTCTTCCCGGCTGAAACTGCATTCATCGGTGAATAGCACGTGTGCGGCAAAATCTGGTTGCACAACCAATCGTTGGAGGAATCGCCACTGTGAAAACTCGACATGTGGCTGATGGTCGGTTGCTTTCAAGGCGTGCACACGCTGCGCATGATAGGGTCGAAGGCCTTCGGCTCCCAACACTCGGCAAACCGTCATGTGGCTCACATTTGAGGCGGTGGATACAGTCCGCGTATTCGTCTCCGGTTACTCCTCGAATTCACGCAAAACATGCTCTTTAAGTTCCGGTGTCCTCGCAATCCTGGTACGCCATGTGTCGTGCATCCTATTGACAAACGAACCGGTTTCTCTGAGACGCCGATGCAAGCGTTCGAAAGATTTTCGGTTCGGCAAGCGTCTCGAAGGAAATCGTTCTCCGTACAATCGCCGGGCCTCCAGAGCATTCCCATCCGCAACGCCGTAAATGAAATGGATATCAGCCATTTCTTGATTACTGCAGCTGGTCATCCCTACATCCGTCAAAAACGAAAATACGATGAAGGCAGACAACCATTTCTTTTATAGCACTTTTCATCCTTACATACAGTTAGCACCATACAGTTAAATCCTTGTGTTCTACACTTTGCACGCAAATCGGGTGATTTGCATAATTGGGTGCTCATGTCTGTTATGAATAACTTTTTTATTTAATTTTGTCATTCCTCTCTCGTTTATTTTACGTTTAGTGGGCCTAGTCTACGACCGAGCATCCAAAATCAGGAACAAATAACTTGTGTCCAGGGAAGAAGGGGATTCAAATTTTACTTCCTGAACACAGTTAAGTTTGCGCTACTTAACCACCCCTAACGATTCAGATTTTGGGCTCAAAATTTAAGTTTAAGTCTAAGCTTTTGAAAGCATTTAATGTGATACAAAAATAACGGTAAAAAATAGTTGTTCGTTACTCTAAAGTCTAAAGCGTCTTCTATCGACATTTCTTTAGCTTTATCTTCAAAATTTATTTTTCAAGAAAATACTGACTAAAGGAATAATTTATCGAAAACCGTTAACGAATCGACCCCTTTTTCCCGTTTATTATAATCATTTGAAATTTCGGACTCTAAACTATAATGGCACCCATCTGCTTTGGAAGACGTTTGGGACCTTAAGTTTTCTATTTAATATTATTTGTCTTCATGTGTACTATCAACCCTTAAAGTTTTGCCCCCAAGAGTTTAGATATACCCTGTATTAAAGAGTCTAAGTTGTCGAGGGGTAGCGTATTGTGCTTCCATACCACAGGTCCGGGTTCTATTCCCGGGCTCGGCAAGGTCGACTCAGCCTTTCGTCCCTACTGCAGTGGGTCGGTAAATGAGTACCAAGCCTGTGTCAGTCTGGGGATCTCCCTTCAGACTGACCACCTGATCGGGACATCTGCTCATGTACCTCATCGCCTATGTGTCACATATACTGGGATGAACACAGTATTACCTGGCCCTCATGGGCTTTTGCGGCCCTCAGTTTGAGTTATGAATATATTAAATCAAATATGGTTTACATAAGACAGTATAAAAACTATATGAAACACACAATACATTAATTCTTTTACATTTTACAAACAAATTTTGCAATTATTCTAGTTCAATACAGCGATTTTATCAAGGTAAAAAAAACTTTTAAAGTTAACTCTAATTAACTCTATAAACATCAAGATTCAAAATGGCTGTATAGTTATGGCCACAAGGCTTACGGGCAGCAAAGATCAAACCGAGGGTTTGTGTTCTATTTATATTAAAAGTCTATCTGCTTTAAATAGCGGGGCATGTTAAAGAAAGCCTAGTCCTAAAAAGCGTCATTGTTTCTATTTCGTTTATTAGAAAATGTAGAAAAAATAGATATTTAGAATATAGAAAACTTAATTTAGTTAGTCACAGCTTTATTGGATCAAGTATCATCTTTGCGGTTTGAAAGTCATCCGAATTTATGAGTTCAATTATTCATAGTATCTCTATTAATGTGTTGTTACTTATCCAATTCAGTCGACAGCAACTTTAGATAAAGACCCATGAAACTCACCGTGGTCAAAAGGGTGACTGTGTATCATACTGGTGACACTACAATTTTGCTCCACCCCCGGTTCCGGGGACCATCCACCCATCTTTCCTCAGTCAATCTCTAAAGGGGACATGCAGTCTTTAGACAGGACTTCAGATTACCCGGTAAAGACCAGTTTCCCTTTAAAGACTAGAGTGCCCTGTAATGACCCTGTAAAATACCAGTTACCCTGTAAAGACTAGAGTACCCTGTAAAGACCCTGCAAAAGACCAGTTGCCCTGTAAAGACGAGTGCCCTGTAAAGACCCTGTAAAAGACCAGTTGATTTAGTCAGGGACGAAAGAACAAATCCTGACTGCCTCAAACTGTAGGATGTAAAAAGGGTCGAAAGCTGAAAAAAAGAGCAGACAAGACTGGGAAGAGATAAAGAAGGCAATGCATGAAATATGGTTGTATCTAAGCAGTAAAATAAAGCTTATAAGTATTTATCTCTAGCCTGACTGTTTTCTTTTCTTTCCCGGTACGTCATAAACCCCTTGACGCAAAAGCACTACTGTAAAAGCCAATGCTCTCTTCGAGATTCGAACCTGGAACGTTCGGCACAGCAGTCGGTGTTCCCAGCCACTATCACAACTAAGCGACTATAGCAGCGATTTTTAAATTCCGATGGCCACTATCCCCCTTTAAGCATCAGCCTGATATAACGGACTCCCAAGATTTTTAACACCCCTCATTGACTCCCAACACAGGACTCAGTGATTTGAAGGTTCCTCAAAATCATAGATAATTAGATTGCCTCTGCTATTTATACACACTTTAACACTTCTGTTTTTCCCCTTCCCTTATTTTCCCTTTAAAAATACTAATTGAAAATTAGCTGAATTAATATTATTCATCGAAATACATGTTCTAGTCGAGTTTTTCATTGGGGAAGGTTAGTGATCTACTCTAGGATCGCATATCTTTTTATTTTTAAAACGCTTTTATAAGTTTCACTTGTATGTAACGGAATCTTTGAACGCAATTTATACCCACTTTAAAACGTTAGATTAATTCAAAATTGTCAAGGACCACTTGTCACGTACCAATGACAATACAATAATTTCATAATTTTGTTCCATTGTCCTGAACAGGATAATCAGGAGACAGGATAATCCAGATTTGGCAACTAATTCATTATTCCATTTCCAGATTTGGTGACTAATTCCAGATCTCATTTCCAGATTTGGAGGCTAAAATATTAAGAGTAACCTTTAAAGTGAAAATCATAATTTTTAAAAAAACTAAAAAAAAAAACACGCTTTTATATGGTTAATCGAACTAAAAAGTAAAAAAATAATTCTTAATATAAGAATAAAATGATTTACGAGAAAATTAATGGCATTGTGGTAAAAGCGTGGAGTGTGTGTGTGAGTGCTCTTTGTACTAAATTTTTATACTAACTCAGCATTTCGGAATTGAACTAGTAAGAAATTATATAAATTGATATAGAGCACCCCACGCTTTTACCCCAAAGGCATTAGTTTTATCGTTAATCATTTTATACTTATTTTCAGAATTATTTTCATGAAGCCTTTCGAAGTCCGTAAATAAAGGGAAGTCTGAACATTAATTGAGAGACCTTCGCAGACCTTTAGAAAGGCACTAGGGACCTCCAGGGGTCCGTGGACCACTGTTTAAGAATTGCTGAACTATAGTATTTCTACTGATGTTAATTAAAATCAGTCTACATGGAAGCATGACGTATATATTCCGGAACAAAATGCTTGTTATTAATATTTTTTTTTAAAAAAATTATTATAAAATATCAACCAAATGTGCTTTTGGAATATATTCATCAAATATTACGTCTATTTTGTTATTACTCTTTTAGCTATTAGACTTTTAATTAGGAATGCTTTTATACATCTCCCATGTCTAAAGTCATTAACCCGTGAGCTTGAATAAAGCGAAAGTTCCTGCAGTTTTAATGCAGTTACGAAACAAGCGCGAGGAATGTAATTTATTCGCTAAGTAAATGCAACAAGGCACGTGTACCTTTCTTCATCGATCTGTTGAATGCGTAGGAGTTCTGACTTTCTTTCATGAATAAAGAATTAAGGCTGTTGTTACCTTTGAGACACCACTAAAACAGCTACTTAAAATATATGTGCATGCATTCTTTTTGCTTTTCTTTCAATGCTTGTTATTTTAGTTTGAATAGATGGGAGAAAAAAAATTTTTGTGTGGGATGAATATCATACCCAATCATACTTTTTGCTATAAGTATGAAAAAAAAACTGCAGTTATATACATAATTATACTAAACATAGTATATTCATACAGATGATTTTTTTTTAAAAAAATTTGTTTAAAAAGTGACTGGAGTTTCTTCGAAACTGACTATTATTTCCGTTTTTATTTTGTATACATTCTTGAAAATTCGTATCGAGAGCACACAAATAATAATATGTAGTTGTTGTGTTTGAATTTTTGAAAGAAATGGTATTAATATTTGGATTTTGGGTGTGTGTCATAAAATTATCATTTTAAAGCCATCTTTTCTTGCTTCTCAGGAGGATAAAGAACTTTTTTCATTTTTTTTTTTCAATTCATAAAACATTAAACTAATTGTACTTTAAAAAAAATGACTGTAGAATTGGGCGTGTGACGCGCACCTACACATTAAAGCTATTTTTTTATTTTTTAGATATATTCGCCGTATAACATGCACCCTTTTTTTTTTACAAAGAAACCCGAAACTTGCGTATGCAAAGCTCTTTTGTTTTGAAGTCATTTATTCGAGGTATTATCCCAGGCTTTTGAAAAAATAGTACATTTATAGAAATATACAACCCTCTCTCACTCTCTCTTTCTCTCTCTTTAAGCTTATAAGAAATGCAATTTCTTTTAAATATCAGAATTTGGATATATGTAGAAGTCTAAAACTTTTTTATGATCATCTTTTTTTTTATTTTTTAAAGCTCTCGTTTTTATACCCGGAATAAAACGCTCACCCGAAAACTTCGATCTTCCTTTTTCTAAAAAAAAGTGCGTTTTAAACGGATTTTACAGTATATTATGCCCCCTGAATTATTCTAAAAAAATTGTGAAATCTAAACAATAATTTGATTTACTTTTGTAGAGAGCATAATTTGCCTTCCATGGTTTTGTGTGTGCCTTTAAATTCTTTATATCCTTTACATTATATTTTACAGGGGTGCTTTTATGTGGATTTCTCTTTGTTTTGTTACGTGATGAAGATTTGGCAAATTTATTATTCTAATATGCTATACACATTATGCTAATATACATTTTCTAACATTGTTCTAATATGCTACATTAGACTTACACACACACGCAAACTTATCTTCCATAATTCTGATCCTAATCATATATATTCTTTTGACAGTTTTTATTCCGGCAAATTTCTTATTAGATCTGATAATCTTTGTAAAAATTGTACTCTCTTGGAAAAAGAACAGTTTCTTAAAAAATTCAATCTAAACTCAATTTTAGTGATTTATGCATAACTTGATTCATACTTCTACATCTTTATCTTTGATAATAACATATTGGCTGCATTTTGTTCCTTATATTTAAAATTATCAGCTCATTTTATCGGAAGTGAATAACAAAGAAATAGAGTAGTTTCTACTAGCAGTACGTTATAAGAATTCATACATATATAGTTTATTTTAATATAGTTGAAAAGAAATATCCATAACAATGTTAATTGGAAAGAATAATAAAAATATGTATATGATACATTAAAATAAAATATTGGTTTTTTTTAGAAACAACAAATAATTTGTTGCCTAAAACAAAGTATACTATACTGTATGAATTATTTCTATATTCTGTGAGTTTCTTGCACCTATTATTTAAATTAAACATTTATAATTTACGCACAAAACACTCTACAATCTGTTCAAATATATATATATATATATATCTTTTTATAGATTTAAAAGTATTATTTTTCTTTTTGGAATAAATAACAGTGTACCGATATTAAAAAAAAAAAAATTGCTAATTTTTTCCCACTAAAACAGATAAAGACACGTGCTTTCTTAAGGTTTTATGCATTTGCATATTAGTGTAAGAATTTAAAAATCATTTTTATGACTATAAATTTAATTCAGTTTTGAAGACATTTGTCATTATTGATAAAATAACCTTTACACTTATTTCATGCTAAAACAGTTACAAAAGTTTTAATGGTATGGACTCTTTAATTTATCTTGAAAGATAAAGTAATATAGGACTCTCTCTCTTTTTAAAAATACTTATGGTATCAATATAAATCATAATTTTTCTTTGTGTGTGTGTGTTGAGTGTGTGTGGGTGTCAATATATATATATATTCTGAGTTGAAATTTATTTGAGATACAACCTCAAAAATATTTTTCTTTGAATTACTTTTAAATGAACCGGGACGTTCTCGATAACGCAAAAGAAGCAAAATTTCGATTTGAGAAGGAACATTATTTTCAAAAACAAAAAGTCTCCGTAAATAAAAAAATTGTGTCACACACAATCCATATAGGTTTCTTAATATACTATAATATACAATTTTTAAATGTGTGTAATATTTTTAGAAATATAAGGGTTTGAAACAGTAAACTTTAAAAGGTGCTTTCGTATACATGGTGTTGATTAGGTACCTGTATTTTTCCTTTTACAACATATAACAAAACAAAGCATAATGTTTTAATTAAAAAACCATATCTTTATTTAAACGCTCTAGTTGTTGTTTTTTTTTAAATATTTCATTGCTTAGAAATTCTTTAAGAAAAATTTGAATCTTGACTTATTGAAATTTTGCTAAAATCGGTAATTTTTTTCTGGGAAATTGGCAGTAAAAACAAAAATATTAACATTTTATTAATTATATCAGTAGCATTAAATATGTATTATTACTAAACAAAAGCTCATACCAAGCTTCACTAAAATATAATAAAAAGAATTTTCTACGGATGTACCTAAAAGCTAGAAAAACACATTTTGAGCAATATAAAAAAACTAAATAAAATGGTACAGTTTACTAAAATATGATATTTAAAAATTTCAGATTTGTATTCTTCTTGCATGAACTCTCTAAAGCATCTATGTTCCTTTCCTTTTGAACCGTCATCTCGGCTGCACAAATTCTGAATTTGCAAATTTTTCGAAGGTTTTCACAGGTGTTAATCTCTGGATTTATTTTTAGTTCTTTTAATACTTTTGTTCTTGCATGAGCACCTTCATCAAAATCCTTACACCAATTTACTATTTTTTTTGTTCACAAATGTGATTTTTGGAATTTGATTCCATACACAGTCATTAAAGCTTTCGTTTGAATTTTGGATACGATCATGGAAACAGTTTAATGTATAAAAGATCTTTTTTGTTGCTAAGTTTCCAAATATATGTTTTAAAAATTATGTATATGTTTGTAACTATGTTTTTTTTCTTTCCAAGAACTGGTTCTGGGATGGAATGTTTATAGATGTACTTTTCTCCAGACGCAAGAGATTTGTTCTAACCGAAATAGCTGTTATTTACATTTTAAAACCGCCATTACTCTGATGTTAAGCTTTAAACCCGCAGATGTGATACATTTTTGAAATCAGCATTAAATGTACTTTTATTTAAAGATACAAATTAAAAAATCGGTTTTCTCGAGGTTAAAAATGTCTCGATTCTCTTAACGCATAAAATTTGTAAATACTTTTACCCTGCTTTTGCTAAGACTTAAATAATTCATCTTGATGATGGATGAAAAACCTTTATGTCATTATTTCATCCGAAGATAGATATTTGGTAGTTATAATTATTTTTTTTTCTTTTCCTTTTGTAGCTTTCTTTTTAGACAAATATTACAAAACCAGAAAATTTAAGGGATCCATTTGCTAGTAATAGAAATCCTAGCATAAATTGTTACTTTGTTGTCAAAATTTAGGCAGCCCATTAATAAACTGAATTTCTCTTAAAATTTTGGTATCATTGAAAGAAAGTGACAACAAAGAAATAAACATTCAATCAAATCCAAATCCAAAAACAATTTACTTCTCACAGAGTGAAATAATAAATAAGTTTACTCAAAATACCACACGTGTTATTAGGTATGTATATATCAGTAAGTATAAAGATAGTTTTAACTAAACGCATAAAATTTCATTCACTAAAACACACACACACACAGAATCTTAAACTGGAACATATATTTTGATTCTTAAAGTAAAGCAGTTGCCCATTTTCTTTTATAGATTGAAAAGCAAATATGGTTAATTCAATTTTGAAGTTAATTTTGATTGCAGAGAACATTGTAAGTGAGTGTTAACTATATTTTAACTAAGTATAACAGCGTCTATGTATACATTTATGTCTGGGCACAGTATTGTGTCTAGTTCAATTTTCAAACAAAGCGAAGTTTCTACTGCGCACAAATTCCCGCAATAGTCTTCACATTATAATAAGCAGGGAAATTATTTATTTTTCGTATGAATATAAATTATTCTTCCTAGATAAAACAGATTAAGAAATATCTTTATTTCAGTTCAAATCTTTATAGTCATACTAAGTAACCCTTGCAATTTTCTTAACGTAAGGTAAACAGTTCAAATAATTATAAACGCATTTATACAAGATTCACTGAAGTTATTGCTGAGATACGTATTAAAAAGAATCCTTTTTTAAGAAAAGTTTTTATTTATTTATACTGCAAAATAATTTCGAACAAAAACTTGTATTTAAAAAAAAAGCTGTGTATAATCACACAAGTTTAGTATTAGCTTAATAATTTATGTTCTCTATTTTGATAAATGACACGTACTTTGAAAAATGGGGCAGCTGCACGAAAACGTTTGTTTAGTAGGGGAGAATTTTTTTTTCTAACGAAGCTGAAAAAAAATATAAACATCTTCTCATCATTTATTAATATAAAAGTTATGATAGTGGATTTAGCAGTGCTGAGAAATTTAGAAAAAAAAATAGTTATATAGTATATTTTTGAAATTTGCTTGCTATTTCAAATGTTTCGACTGAATGAAATACCAATTTATTTCTCTCTCTCTCTCATTCAGACACATAAGCAACGATTTTTATTTTAAATCTCATTACAAACATAATTTACAAGACCTTGCCGATTGGGTGGCTAGGTTGGTTTGTCGCTGGCTTTCTGCACACAAGGTTGCGGGTTCGAACCCGACCCAAGTCAGTGAAATTTCATGATGCCGGAAATCGACATTGGCAATGTTATACGGCATGTAAAAGATCATTGGAATGTCTGTTTGGCTTCGATCTTCTCGATAAAATTAAATCCTAGTACAGATTAACATCGTCAGAACTCAGGTGCCTCCCTCTGTCGAGGAAACTGGGCGTCAAAATTACTTGTGGTAATTGGTATCGCCTATATGGTGCCGCGCTAAAAAGTGATACCAGCTCATGGGGAATGTTATAGGTCTGTAAAGGTTAAAATATCCCATTGGAAAAAAAATTACAAGAACTTCCTTTCAGAATAATTCTTTAATGTTAACTTTTACAATCTTAAACGTCCAAATGTGTTAATTATTGTTTCATACAGAGAATAAAAAAGTATTTTTAATCAATCTATATTTATACTTAATATTTATTTTATACTGTTCTTAATTATGTTTGCTTCGCTTAATCTCTTAAAAATAAGTTGATATTTTAACAAATATAGGGAGGATAAAATATCTAATGTTGGCCACATTCCTATAGGTGCTAAACATTACGCAAACGCCCTATTTTAGTGATTAAAAAATTCGTCAGAATCTAAGCATTTTTGAATGCATATTTAGGTAAATTGCCGTTTTTAATCTATAATGGATCTCTAGAACTTATATGCATTACTTTTAACATAAGTTTTCTCTCAGTGTTATAAACAGAAAGGGAGATGCCTTAAAACTGGCTACACCCTCTTCCCCCATTTTTGCATAGTTTTAAAAGCTTTATTTATTTTGCATAAATAATTTTAATTTCAAACGCATTTGTTATGTTTATATCCAAATAAAAAGGAAACGACACCATAAACTACAAAACACACACATGCAAAAAATTTTAGAAATATCTGTACATTGTAAAGACGTAGAGATAATACAATCTAAATATAATTATTAACAATTGTGAAAGTATTGGTATTATTATTTTATTTGTCTTAATTTAATGTCTTAGAAGATAGAAGTGTATTTTTTTACCTAAGAAGAATGAAAAATGCTATCCGTTTTTACTGTCAAAGTTTAATAGACAAATTTTTTTAAATTCAAAATATTAATAAATCATTATTTTTAAAAATAAAAACCGAATGTTTTGCTATTATTAAGGTGAAAAAACGTTTAGAAATATTTTTAAACACCATATTTGATATTTTGAAAAAGAAATAAGACTTCTAAATCATCACAAATCATCTACAATAAGCCTTTTATAAACGTCTTGGATTATTTATGACTTATTTAAAAAAAAATTAAAACTACATAATATTTTTTAAATACGAAAGTAACTCGAAATTTCAGTATAAATATTTATATAATAATACTTTCTGACTTTTTTTAAAAAAATTTAAAGAACTATATTATGTTTTTTGATACGTTTATCGAAAGTTTTTATACCGAAAATGAACATAAAAGAAAGCGGAAATTGAGCATGGATATTTTTTTTTTCGATTTGTATATCGATTAAATATTATTCACCAGAAAAACAAAACTTATGTTCTTATCTAAAAACAATTAAAATAGATCCGTTACTATTAGGAAAAAAAAACAATTTAAAATGGAATCGTAAACACTCTTTCATATAAGAGCCATCGAATATTTGAATGGCAAAAAAAATAATGAATTCTATTTAAGTAACAAAAGGCTCCTCATATTAATTTTAAAATATTACACTTACTTTTACTCTAACTGCACAAAAAAAATGACACAGAATTAACTAAATCCCCTGGCGCAATTTTTTTTAAAAAAAAAGCCCTGAATTATGAAGGAATTCTTTTGAAAAACAGGGTTTTAAAAACGCTTACAAAAAATACAGCATAATGATAATACTCTAATCCATTTTCTGTTTTCATAAATTAAACTAACTTCTTATCAAATTTCTCAAAGACAAGTATTTTTAGAACCAACTGGAAAAAAAAAAGAAACGCGTCAACATTGTGTTAATTATGAGAATTAAGATTAATAATTAAAACATCCAATAAGAGCTTGGGAAGAAAAAACTATTTTTGTGAAGCGGAAGGCAATAATCGATATTTTCATTGTTTATAACCAAGATTTTAAAATTTATGAATTACTCAGTTAATATATTACAATTATTTCCTTAAAATTTTGCATGTCTTATAGTCCCAGCGCAAAATTACAAATAAATATGAAGTATACATTATTTACCCACGCAAATTATAAACTCTGTATAATTCCAAAATATGCTTCAAATATAAATGTCTTTTTATTCCACTGTCCTAATGAATATGTAATATTTATTGTTTCCACACGCTTTTTATTTTTACACCAAATAATTCGTCCTTCAAATTTTCGTTCCTTAGTAAATTCGATTAAATCCATTTTAACGAATTTTATGCAATAAAGAATCTAGCGTATACATATATATATACATGTATATTTATATATAAGAACATATATAATTATATTATACATATATTCATATACATATACATATATTAATATACATGTATATATTCATATACATATATTCATATAATTATGTTCATTATGTTCATTATGAACATTTGTTATTCTTTATTCTTTATTATATTTAAAATTATGCATTGCAGTTCTCTCCATTGAAATTTAAATGTCAGGAAAAAATTTCCTATTTAGAAAATCTATTTGAATAAATGTGTTAGACATAATCTAATTAGAGGTACTTAACATGTTAACCTGAGAACAATGAACATTTTAATAACTTTTCATAGAGTAAATGCTTTAAAATAATATATATGAATCACAAATATAAGTTATTCAAAAAGATCAGTTTGGAATATATTTTACATAAAAACTTTCGAAATAGAAGTGAATACAATTTCCCTCAATACTGTGATTTTTTAAAAATATTTTTATGTAATGTTGTGCTCGAAGCAAATTAAAATATCTTTAAAGACAGAATGCTTACTTAAGTTTCTTGCAGAAATTTTTTCCCATGAAAAAAAAAGTATCACATACGGATAGCGATGCAATATCATTAAATTGGTAAATACAGAAAAATATTCAATATGCAGATGAATTTTTTTACAAAAGCATTTTTCCTTACCTCTAAGTTTTAATAATATCAATAAACAATCTTGGTTTAATGCTAATCTCTCGCAATCAAAATATTTGTGAATACTATGAGCCCTAAAATTCTGTTCAAAAGATAAAGAAAATATGGATTTAATTACAAATATTTAAAGTTCTTTTTATTTACTAAAACTTTTTAAATGTTTAAGATTTAACTACATTATTTTTTGCACACATATTGAATAGAAATGATATTAAAGTAATAAAGACACACACACACACAATCAATCAACTGAAGATAAGAACTTAGCTGTAAGGTATTCTTCTATCTTAATTAGCTATTACAGTTTAAAATGTCTGAATTTAAATAACGTTACATTAATAGGCTTTAAATATATGCATATAACAAAGAACTTAGTGTTTAATACAAATATGTGAATTTAAATTGCACAACTTATAAACTGTAACTGCTTACGCAATTGTGTTATTATAAGGTTATATTCATTTAACTTTGATTATGACTAAATATTTTTAAAATATTGTAAAAGTTCACTAATATTTTAGAATGACTTAGTACTTAAACTGATATTTGCAGATACTCGTAAAACTACAATTTGTTTTAATCTGAACTATTAACATTGTATTCAGTCTTTCTTCAAACGATAAAATATAAACGTTTTGTGTGTGTGTACAATTTATAATGTGTGTAAATAGTTATAAAATGGACTAATGTTACTAAACAACTATGAAATTCATTGAATAATTTCCATGTACTCATAAAATTTGTCTTAGGCTCGGACCTGTCCCTCGGTCTCGGTCACCTAGATGTGCGGGAGGTAGGGAAGAAACACATGACAAGATCCAATTAATTTATTTATTTATCACACAAATAACAGACACAATTTCAACTAATAATTGAAAGAGAATGTCCCAATGTTAACCGCGAAAATGGAACAACGACGGTAAAACGCGAATGATTTGGAGACTATCAAACTTGATCCTTACCTAAATAAAGGATTTAACTTATCATCCGATTTAACCTAATATCAAATCAATCCTGGTGAAAAATCGTCACTTCAAAGTTTCCTCCTAATAAAAATCAAATCACTATAATTCTAATATAATACCTTCAGTAGCAATATCACCTGACACGAGTATATCTTCTCTCCTACTCTCTCTCAAGCTAGAAAACCTCAACTATATATAGTAAGTTAATTTAAATATCACAATTCTCTTCTTCCGAAGGGTTGGTTGTGAATAACCCGAATTGATAGCCCAAAGATTTCCTAAGAGGATTAATTGAGGAAACACGTATAGATTCGTCACAAATTAATTATATAAAAAGTTATTTCAGTGTATATGAACAGAAACAAAATTTTTAATGGAATTTGTACGGTATTTTTTTTTTCTTTATAGGATGATAAAGAGTAGCTTGTGTTGGCAAGTTGAACATTCAAAAACGAAAAGTTAAGTCATTTTCAAATATTAAAATTTTTCTTTCGTGTTCAAATAATTACAAAGAAATTGCCAAAGGTGACGTCTAAGGGAATCTACATTCTTCTTAAAGAAGCACAACTCTCTTCGAGTTGACTTCTGGTATGTAACTGATATTTACTTTTAACTAAACCAATTATTTCCTTTAGGAATTATTTAAACGACTCTCTCTCACACACATGAGCATATATATGTGCTACACAGAAAGTGAGAGAAACACCCATCATGACTACTGCTCATATGGTTAGTCTTAAGCTGATGGTACAAGCAATAAGTTATATTTATATTTACCTTTAACAGTTTATTTCAATTCATTACATTTAAATGGTATTACTTTCTGGGACATTCTTTATATTACCGAAAGCTGAATATAATTTTAAGCTGTGAAGGATTATCCCCTCTCTCTTGCCCACCTAGATGTGTGGGAGGAAGGGGAGGAATATCAAACATATTCAAAATCAACTTATTTATTGATCGACCAAATTAACAACACTGATTTACTTAAATTAAAGAAGAGAGTGTGTCAATATGAACAATACAAGTGGAACAATAACGAGATGCATGAATTATACAAAAACTATGAACATCGCGACCATTTTAATTAAGGAACAATTCAATTATCTCACTTAGCTATACATAAGTTTAATGAACAACCGTCTATTTAATATTTGAAATATTTACTAATTTGTAGTGATAGCTGATCAGTTACTATCTCACCTGGCTCTTGACTTTCTTTCTCTCTTTCTCATCGTGCTAGCTAGAAAACCCTGGCTATATATAGTAGATTTAATTTGAATTTCACGGTTTCTTCTTCAAAAGGGTTGGTTGTGAATAGACTCGAATGATAGCCAAAAGAGGATTTGCGGAAGGTAAGCGAATAGATCGATTACAAAGCTTCAGAGTAAAAATTGTTTATTTTAATATGTTCCATGTGCTATTCTATGATAAAATGAATAATGGTTACCAAGTGCAGTTGTTACCTTAGATCCAATGAATCTGCTATTTTTCATGTGTGAATGAGCTTCAGAAGATATTCAATTGCTGAAGACCTATTGAGGGCGGCTACAGACCAAATCTTATTTACCTATCAGTTTTAATGAATGTTCTTTAGTTAATTGTTTGATCTTATTTATCGAGTTGTTGTCAAGTACCACCTGTAGACAGGTTTAATCTGAATGACTTTCGAATTTATATGTTCTAAGGATGCATATTGAAATTTTATTTCGGTTTCATAATTCTTTAGTGTCTTCAACAAATACTTGTAAATAAAATTATTATTTTATTTTGGATATAATTTTTAACTAATCTGCTGATTAAATGTTATTCGTTTTTCACTTATATACAATGTGTATGTGGCTGTCTAATGCATTATGTACATGCGCCAATTGATACTTATTTAAATTGTGATATTTCCTTAAATAAAAATTATAATAAATTTAAATGCTTTTTTTTCTTTACCTTTAATTTTTCACTATAGTATTTTAACACGCTAGCAAAAAATTACAAAATAAAACAATACATTTTTTCAAGTTTTATTTATTTATTTCTAAAATAAAGACAGAAATAAAAGGAGTAAAACAAGAAACAAATTCAAAAATTAAAAACATAATTTTTTTAAAATTTTAAAAACGCTTTCTAACATAAGCAATATATAGAGCTATAAACTTAACTAATGAATGTTTAATTACGTATTACAATCAGATTTAACTATTCATTTCAATGTCTGTGATTTCTGTTTCATTATCAGTGTAATAATATATTCTTTCAACTAGAATTTATTCAATAATTTATTTTTGCATTCCAAAACCAATGGATTTTCAATACCGCATGCCCAGTAATAAATTGAATGGAAATAAATTTGTTCAATAACAAACACGTTAAGTTTAGTCCTTAATGGAAACATATAGAAGGAAATTGCAAGAATAGCATTATTGAGATATGTGAGATACATTTTACTATATTCCGGGGAATACTATGTTGAATAAATGAAAAAAAATGCTATTAATGAAAGTGCTATAATAAAAGTGCTAGTTATAAAAAATATTTGAGAAATTATATATTAGGAATATGTTCCAGAAACGTTATTTTTGATTAGATCTATAAGATTACTTTTGAATGGATCATGGAATTATTAATTTTTGCTCTTCATGGTATGAATTACATATCTTCGTATAAGAATAAGTAAAGAAAGTCCACTTCTGTAAATATCATAACAATATTCTTGTTTGACCCTGTTCAATATGAAAGCAATTACCTTTAAGAGCTTGAAAAGGTTAAAAAATTCAAAACAGTCTATCATACATGGTACGCAAAACATAATTGCAAATCGCACGCAAAGTTCAAATGTTTTTGACGCAATATTGATAACGTTATGTCTATTTGTTATATCCAAATCAATATTTAAATACGTTGTCAGTGAAAATGCTATGTTTCTGCATTTACAGTAAACTCCATAATCCACTTCCTATAGATTCAAACCATTTAAAAACAATGTTAGGGACAGTAAAAATAGATTTCAAAATAGTTTCATGGGAGAGATTTCGGATTTTATTTTTTAATTCTCATTTCTTGTATTACATAAACAAAAAATAAATATTTGCTTAACATATATCATGTATTGCTTATTCAAATTTCTTTCTCATATGCACAGTAAAATTTTTAACATAAATCATATTTAGGTTATTTTTTTTTATTTGACATCTTTTTATATGATTGTTAATTTTTGCAAGTGTATATCTGTTTGCATTGATTCAATCTGGTTTTTAACAAATTTATGTATGATATACCCATTCCTAATAAATAATGGGAAAAAAACTAAAATAAATATATTTCAATACATCATTAAATACCAGGATCAGCGTAGAGTATTAATAATTACTAAGATGTAACCGAGATATCTGAGTAAAATTTGTTCTGCATACTGAATCTCATATACATAATGCTGTAAACATTGCAGATAATAATGTTGATTTATTCGCTTTCAGGATATCCTCTATTGAAATAATTTTCAACTTGAAGACAACGTAACTTACACCCTGCAACCTCCTTATCGTTAGGGGCCCAGGACTCTCGGTGGTCCAAAGCCTGGCTGACGCCAAATATGTCCCTATTGTACGATCAGGCTTGGGGCCCAAACCCTGACTTTCAGGGGTCTCTTATATTCTCCGTTTCACTACTGAAGAGACTAGCAGTGACTCATTTGAAAAATAAAGTGTTTTAGCCCATCCAAGAAGTGATAACTGTAATGGAAATAATAGCTTATCATATAACACAGTTGGGAATTGGAACAGTAATTTTCAAATGAGCTAGATGCCTCTTTTGATTATACAAGAATTGGTAGACCGTCACTCACGGACGATGCTGCCTTAGTAAAGAAAAAAGGAAGACTTTCCCCTATTAGACCGAAGAACAACCATCCAAATTATCATGAATTATATTGCATTGAGTTTTGGCAATGCGCAGAAAATTATTCAAATAGATCTGCACATATGAAAGGTATGAGCAAACCAGACTCTAAGATTACTGAGTCCTTTACTGTAGAAAACTTAACGTAATTTACCAAGAGAGGTGTGATAAATCTTTTCGAACAAGATGATTTGTATTTGCCCCTCAGAACTATGGACGTATCATAAATCTATAGTGATCAGTGTGACGGAGATATCATAGAGATACGCATGTAATGAAAAATCAGAGATTCTCCTGTCCCTCCTCCCAATAAAAGTTAAGGTTCAGAAATCTTCGGGAAAGGTCACATTGTCTGCGTTTTGAGACTGCTTCGGAGTCATCTTAACAGATTATCTGGAGAACCGTTACACTATCACTAATGCATAAAAAAAATTTAGATCAAGTAACAGCTCTGAAATGATCCCCAAATGTGTCCGTCTTCGTGAAGATAATGCACCTGATCATTCATCTTGACATGAGGTTGAGAGATCAAAGCGATGTATCTTAAAATTTTCCTTATATATCTCATTCTCTCTAACATACCCCAAGTCCTTTTTTCTTAATCCCAGGATTAAAAAATACTTTGCGGGGTCGGAAATTCGATAACACAAGTAACTTCATTGATGAGATGAATTTATGTTTTCCTGTTGAGCTTGTAGCGGTGGTATCTACATAAGCCAGTAACAGCTTAAGGATAGGGGAGATCACTTTTGTCTGGTGGTCATGTTACTTGTCTACGAAGCATAGATCGCTGGTTCAGTCCTCCGGATAAGCAACACTTCATTGGTGAATCTGGCTGAAATAAGAAAAAGGCAAAGTGTTCTTATCAGTCTTGGCGCCATCTATCCGCAAAAAGAGCAATCAAAAACCATCAGACCCACTTGAAGCAGCAACCAGACTCACTCGACGCAGCAACATCAATTAGAAGTAACAACTCACACGCTCACCATAACAAATATCTCGTTCGTTCGACTATTCACCAACTCACTGGTGGGGAAGTACAGTAGCGGGGGAGGGGTTAGTATTTGCATAAGCCAGTAACAGTCCTCGGCAGAGCTGATCACTTTTGTCTGGTGGTCATGTTACTCGGTTACGAATCCATAGGGTTTTGTCTTCCGGATAAGCACCACTTCAAGCCCTAAGATGCTGACCATCGAAAAGTCAGACGTTGGGAGAAATATACAACTTAGGACGGTTTCTATGTAGATAACTCTTAAGAATAATATTTTAAAATTAATTTCTTCTCTACATTATTTTTAATGTTCTCTACGAGATTATTTGTTGAGGTGGCAGGTATAATTACAAGATCAGGTTCTTAAAAAGTAATTTGTTCAGAAGTTCAGAATCACACACATGGTATTATCTATTTAGTAAATGTAAATATATACTTCCTTTAAAAAGTATTTAAAGAAAAATCATTCGGACCCAATCTCGTGGATACGCATGTCTTTGGAACTTGTATACATCTATACTTTTCTTCGTCATCTGCAGTTGTATAGTAAAAAACCTTCATTTGCATTTAAGGTCTTGCCAATTACGGTGGACTTAACGACCACGGATCAGGTTGAAATTCAATTCGAGACTCGAATTGGAGATCACTGCCGGGAAATTGGAAAAACATTTTTTTTTATAAATTGTCTAACATTTAGTTATATTTTAAACTTTGCGATATTTCTTTATTTATAATATTTCTGAAAGTACTGACTAAATTTTCCCCTTAAAATGTGTGAAATAACTCTTATAACATTACGTGTGCTTTCTTTTTGTATCGTTATCAACACAAAACATAAATTTATCTTTCGAATTTTAATTCAGAAAGGCTGGAAAATTAGTTTAAATTCATTAAATTGTACATTACGTCATATATATTTACGTTGCTGTTTATTTATTTAAACATTAAGATTATAAAGTTATATACGCTAAATTATGTAATTTTTAAATAACAGACTTATATTTACCTTTTAAATTTATCTAGTTTTCCTGAGAAGTTCAGCAAAAGTATAATCAACCATAGTTTTAATATAACTATTCTCGAAATTTTTAAATAATTTGTTGATGCATTTTGATGATATACCGACGTAAAATAAATATTAATTTAAAAAGGTTTTGTAATGCTTAGAGAATGATTTAATAGTTATGAAATGAAAATGAAATGGTATATCAATATGAATGAAAATATATTGAAGAAATGTTTTATATATAATATCTGGAATACAGAAACTCTTCAATTATTTAATTAATATTCAGTGGTATATTATATATATATATATATATATATATGTATAT
>BMAV01000166.1:6185-27249 GCA_019973955.1 Trichonephila inaurata madagascariensis | reverse complement strand
TAAATCCACTTTCAAAAAGATCGAAGCGTTATAATCCACCTGCTATACATGTCATGGCTTTTATCCTGGCTATTCCAGGATAAAAGGCTTGACATGTATAGCCATTTTTGATGTGTTGAGGACATTTCAAGGCCTCTCAAGTGCATATTTGAAAACTACGAAAGCAGTTCGGAAACATGCTGTGAAAAATGCAATGGTTATTTATACTTGTCAGAAAAAGATTTTTACAGTAAATAAAATACAGTATTTACAGTACATCAATAATTTCCTTATTTGTAACAATTTTAGTTGAATTAAGATTGTTTCTTCTATCAACTTAGAGCTATAAAAATGTGTAACTCGTAAAATTTCATAGGTGACCTGTTTCACAGATAACGCCCAACCCGCACGATCGTGCGGGTACCGTTTACGTTCCAGGGGGGGAGTGGGATTTTTTTAAATTATTTTTCCCAGTGTCATTGGAGTCCATATAGTATTAATAACCAGAAGAATTTAATATTTAAAGATAAAAAATAATTCGTGTCTTAAAGAGTTATACAAAGAATTTTCTTCTTTATAATTAAACCACAATTATTTCTTTCAAGACGCATATGATTTTAATAGATTTAAATAATCATAATTTTTTTAACTGAACCACAAATATTTCTTTCTAAACGCTGTGATTTTGATAGATTAAAATTATCATAATTTTATTTTAATTCACCTCAATTTACGTCTAAATCTGAACTCTGACTCGATTATCGTACATTTTCTCTTTTCTTAAAGATTATATGAATTTACTAGGTTGTAAGTTGATTTTGAACGTTTCACTTACAGATTTAAAAAAAAACACTTTACTAAATTATAATACAAATGAACTTAAAGTACTCTAAATATTTTTCATCACAAAATAAGCATAAAAATCACAATTCTTGTAAAAATATACTTTAGGCTTTCTTTACCACAAGAGTAAATACTGAAATAGATCGCTGAAAGTGCGCCTTGTCAAATCAAGTTAGGATGGATCTATGCTGTTGTGGAACGTGTGATATCCTATTCTTCGTCAATTGACCTTCATCTGGAAATGACTTGGCGCTCGGTGCTAAATGGGTGTGACATGTCTTATAAAGAGAACAGGTGTACCTAGTTTTTTATCATATCTATATAAATTTAGCATTGGCATTTTATTTTGGAAACCTTACTCTGTAGATATAATAAAATGCTCTCTTGAAGAAGTAATAAACAGATTTTAACTACCTTGAACGTTCTAGTTTCTTCATAAGAGCAACATATAAAATATAAATATAAACTTTTTTATGAATAATTAGTCGACTGAGTGCGAAAATTTTTATAAAAACAATGCATGATACGAGAAATTTTCTGTTTTCAGTTCAATTTAGTAAATTGTATATATATATATAACAAATTATAGAAACTAAATGTTAAAATGTTTCTGTTTTTATCTGATAGTATTAATTTTTATGGTTTTTGATATAGTGAATATAAAAAAACAACTCATGGTTCTTTTATCATAGTTATATATTTTTAATCGAGCATTCAAACTTCTAGTGGAATAAGCTGTCATTTAAATAGCTAATGAAAATAATTTTTAAAACATTATTTAATGATAATGTATTCAAAGTAATATTAAAAAAAAATAAAAACTGAAGCAGTGGTGTTTTTTTATTTTCTTTACTAAATTGATTATTTTAGAATGAAATCATGCATTGCCCCTTTTATTTCTAGATAAAACTAGATTAGTTTTTGGAGACATTTTTATGCTAACAGTATGTAACCATTGATTGGCAAAAGAAAATTTCAGATCCGTTTTTTCTTTATTTTAGATTCTAAGATAGTATTTATAGTTAAAATAATAATGAATATGCTTAGCTTTTGCAATGTATCATATCAGAGATGTTTTTTTATGGCTTTAAATTAATGTTTTCTTTTATTTACTAAAGCAGTATTTTTTTTTGTAAGTCATCATTCGAAAATAGAAATTTTGAAGTGCTTATTCTTGGGAGAAAAAGAGCAAAAATTTTATACACTGGAAGATGCCCAAGCAACAACAGGCTAAATAGAGGCAAAAGAAACCTGTCTAACAAGTTAAAGAATTGGAGGAAATTCGAAAAAAGGGAATTTTATTGACATAATTATTCAAATCACTCACAACGCTCCCACACACGCACACTCACAAGCCATGGCATTGAAAGGGAAAGGCAAAATTCCCAATTGGATAAAGCAGCGTTTCTCAAACTGTGTGGTGCGCCTATCTAGGGGGCGTGCAAACTCTACAAGGGGACGCGAGCATATTAAAAAGTCGAAAACAAACAGTTTTAAAAAATATTATTAATTTAATGAAAGTAATCAAATAAAATACATTCTGACTTAATAAAAAAATAAAACACACATTTACACTTAAATGAACAGTACTTATATGATATGCATAAGTACTGTACAATCCATTTTCAATTAATTTAACCATACTAAGTTAAGAACAAGTTTGATATTTACCAGTGACTCCATGGACTTGTTATATATAAAATAAAATACAAAAATTAACACTTATGTTGATAATTTGTATGGTTTAAAATTAATCCCTTAACTGCCGAATCATAGTTACGCTATTTGCTCCACAATGTCACCGTTTTCCACGTAGGCACTCGTATTTAATGTATGGGATTGGAAAGAAAAGAATAAATAAGGAAATCCTCTGAAATAAGTAAATTCTTCACAAAAAATTGTTAAGGTCCTTTTATTGTATTCCAAAGTCATCGGAATCAGTGCACAAAAAAAGACCGTACTTCGAAAAGACGTATATACATGTCCGGGGAAATTAACGCTTTGGCTGGACGGAACGTTTAAAACGTAGGTGTCACTTAAGAGGGTAAATTCGCATTGTAACTTTAGTGTCAAAGTTTAGCATTATTGAATCCAATACATTTTTATTGTATGTAGGAGGGCGCGATGAAAATTTTGATTGAGTACTGGGACGCAAATACTGAAAGTTTGAGAAGCACTGGGATAGAGTTTTACATTTGGTAAAAGACCGTGTAACGCCGGGCAAAGAGGAGATGAAAGAAACACCTCAACGCCAGGACTGGGCAAGGAAATGGAAGAAATTTCGAAAAAGGAAATTTTAATGACAAATTGTTATAGAAATCAAAACCACCGGTTGATATTGAAAGATAAAGGGGAAATTTCCACAGAAAAATTTTACACACTCTAGAAATCCAGTGTAACTCCGGGCTATGCAGTTAATAAATTAGATACATTTTATGTTGAAAAATTATATGTATTAATTTCCTTGAAATTTCAGAAAACAGGCACCAACACATAGTTGGACATTGCAAGTTGTGCAAACTTGTCTTTTTCCCTTTTCATGTGCTTCAGTATAGCACAAACAAAAACTTCTATAAGTGTTTTGTAAATTTGACTCATGGTTACCAACTTTAGTGAACCGAGCGTCAACTGGACAACTTACATTTATGACTCGAAATTTCAGAAATCAGTTGTAGTTGTCGAAGTTTTGGCTGCACGAATCATTAGTGTGGAGGAGTGAAATCTTCTCACTGACATTTAAAAAATAATGAAATTAACCGTAATGAATAATTTTTTGCAATTTTTTTTTTTTCGTCTTAGAAAAAAAAATTGGTAAAAAAATTCTAATATTATACAAAATATTCACAAAGGCTTCAGATAATTATGTTAATAGCTATTTTACAATATAGCAGTCCCCAATTTCGAATTTTCTAAAAAGATGCATTATGCATAAAACGCGTTTTCAAGTCGATGGCCCCATACTGAAAGTGCCTTCACTCTTACTAAATCAATTTAACTTTTGTTCTAGTAAACGAAAAATAAAAATAAACTTGGAATCTTTATAAACCTAATAAATTAGCTCACGAAGCAAAACTATAACAAATTTCTTTCAATTTTTGATTAAATCGGCTATTTTAAGGTAGTCGGCTACCTTAAAAAATAAATAAACAATGGATTTTCTAATCTCCTTTAATCCAATTATATGCAGTTTCTCTAAAATATGAGATTAACATTATTGCTCTTGTACGATGAATACCTAATCCTTTCTAAAGTAAAAAAAGAAATAGATAACTTCTGCGCAAACTTTCACATAATAAAGATTAATTTATTTTTGCCAAAGCGTTTAAGAATGTCAAAGAGTTTATGTAATTTGTCTTATATTTGTTCAAAATTTGATCTTTTGCTCAAATTAAGAAATTTATTATTGAATGTGTCTACCTTCTATTTATTGTACATTGTTATTTATAATAGAAAAAAATTGATTCAATAACAGAATTCTTGCCAAGCAAAAGGAAACTAATTTTGCAAATCCATCCATCCCTGATATTTTATTTAAAAATTCAAGATATTATTGAAACTGGACACAGCATGAAACATTTGTAATAAGTACAAAATAAATCTTTGTCGGTAGTGAGTAAAATATTATTACAATATCAAGGAAACCGAACATTTGAAAAGATTATGTTCTTTTTAATTTGTTACTTTTCATTTGTATTTGTGCTATGAATTTATAATTGACATCAAAATAATTTGAGTTCTTTTGTGAAAAATATTTTCTCCTTATAATTTTGAAAAAGAACAGTACAAGAAGCATTAACGAATTTAAAATAAAAATTTAGAAAAAAATAGTTTAAGTTTAAATAAGTAATAATGCAGAGAGTTGGACGTTAAAAATTAAAATTTAGTGCTACGTAGATCGGGGCTCTAGGATTTTATGCAATCATTCACAAAGAGCAAGACAGTTCTTCGGAAGCGATGGAAATTTATTGTTGAAAAAACAATCATTGAAATGTAGGATTCAGCAACAAAATTCGCAGAATAAATTTTAGAAGGCCTTCACACTTTCTACGGCGCACGGACACAACTATATCAGTGTCTAAAATACAAGTATCTTAAAGATTGTTCACAAACACTCACTCCTTTAACTGGAACAGCCGAAGTAATAACCAATCGCTGGTCGATTCTTCATGGTTAAATCTACATTAATCTTCAACGGTCAAAACAAGACTAACTCAGTTAAGGCGAGCGACTCTCTATTTATAATCCTCACAGATTTTTCTAGAAAATCCACTTGCTTCATGGGTAATGAAATGAGAAGTTTTCTCCTGCAATTTCCAGAAGAATCCATATGGTCATGTACTTGGCAAAAGTTGTGGCCAACAGGGTCACCAAGACGCCAAAATCACCAAAATGGTTGCTAAGTCACCAATATGGTCGCCAAAAATGATGCCAACTTGGCTGTATCGTCAAGATTTCGTCGTTTCCTTTGAATCACCTTATAATGTAAGGAACGACGTTGTTTGGGAAAATTTCAATTTTAAGATAAAATAAATACAGCATAGAACAATGTAAACGTATTACATATCGAGATATAAATTATTTATTCTATTTTAAAAATTAATTACACAAAATTCCCAAGAATAGGGATAAATTCTGGGCTGAATTCAATGAAGTCTTATTCAGTGTAACAATAATTTATTAATTTAACTTTGGTTACACAGAACAACACATATCAGGAACAAAAATAATGGGCAAAGAAAATGGGGGAATTTTCATACCGACCTAAAAATTTCATCACCTGACGTTTACTAAAAGTACAACTGGTCGATATAGGGTGATTTTGCTGCTTGGTATAGTCAACTACAGATATAATAATCAAACAGTCAATAACTACAGACCATAAAAAAGTGGTACAAAAAGCAAATTCTAAGATATTAAAAAATAGAATCGAACCTTATTTTTAGAGAAACATTAAAATAAAGAATTATTTCAAAAAACAATAATGTTATGAATCCAATAATTGCATTTATAACGAAGAAAAGGAATAGTAAATTACAAAGCTATTATAATATAATACCTCTAAACCTTTACACTAGATTTGAAGCACAGCAGACTACTCCATACTCCAATTTTTTTCATACTTAAGAATTTACTGTTTGGTATGTTCATAATACCATAAACTATTTTTAGCTGCACCTTTTTTGCATTCTTAGAAGCTTTTAAGCAAATAGCGAGCAATTTTTTTCTGTCTGGCAATTAAAGCAAATAAACTGAAAGAGTGTCTTTAAAAAAGTAATAACATAATACAATCAATGAACTGCGATTACAATTCATTCAGCTCACTAATTTACTTTTGCTTCCACTCCATTTATATTGCAAGAGTTTTTTATTATACAATAAATAAAGAAATATGCAATCAAATAAGGGAAAAGGTAATTAAGGAAATAATTTATTTTTCTAATTACAATATTAGTATTTCTAACCATAAATAATGATCATTCTCTATTCTAAACCCGAAATCAGTTGTGCTTTCCACCCTTTCCGTAATAGTACCCAATTTGATGCTTATGTATAAAAACAAATTTTTTATTAAACAATAATATCTTTAAAATTTTAACTTTTTTAATGATGATAAAATGAAGCAATATATACAAACTAAAATACAATTAAGAAAATTAATGAGAATTTAATAATTGCTTTATATCTATTATAGCATTTTTCAATATCCAGGGAGGGGGGAAGGTAGTCTGTATTTAAAAGATTCTTCATAAAAAACCTTTTACTGATGTTGTTTAAAAAATTTCTATTAACGTATCTATTATCTTTTCTGATGTATAATTTATCCCCAGCACATCATTTGAATAGATTGGATAATTTAACAGCTTTACACACACACACACATATCTATACATACATATTTTTGTATAGATTTGTATGTATACTAGTGCTTCTCAAACTTTCAATATTTGAGACCCAATATTCAATCCTAATTTTCATCGCGCCCCCCTACCACTCAAAAACAATACATTGATCTTAATAATACTTTCACGCTAAAGTAGCAATATGACTTTAACCACTTAAGTGCCACTGGCGTATATATACGTATAGTTCAACCGATGCATTAAATATACTCTGGACGTATATATACGCCTTTCCAATGTTTTCTATGCCCTGCTATCCATAAAATTATTCCAAAAGCTTTGGAATGCAATAAAAGGACCTTGACAGTGTTTGCGAAGGATTTACGTATATCAGAGAATTTCCTTATTTATTCCTTTTTTTCCCACCCCTTCCAATGTGTCGCATAAGTGCCCCTACGTGGAAAACGGAGGCATTGTGGAGCGAATCACATAACTTTTATTTAATCGGTAGTTAAGGAATTACTCTTATAAACTACACAAAAAAAATTATCAAAATGAATGTTAATTTTTGTATATGATTGTATCTATGACAAGACCATGGGTTTGCTGATAATTATGAATCTTGTTCTTAATTTAGTATTGTTAATTTAATTATACAAAATACATTGTGCTGCACTGATACATTTATAAGTGTATTATATTAGTGTAAATGTTAATTTTATTCTTTATTATATCAGAATTCCTTTGTTTACTTTCGGTAAATTAATATTTTTTTTAATTAATCTTTTGTTTTCGACTTTTCAATATGCTCGCCTCCCCCCTCGCAAAGTTATCTCGTCTCCCTTGGTGATACACCCCACAGATTGTGAGGAACGCTAATGTATGCACAAAGATATTAGTAGCTATTCCTATCATTCGGCTATTTTTTACTTCTTTATAATCCATTATAATTTAACAATATCACGCAAGTTACAAACTTTCTTTAAATTATCCGAATACGTACCGAATCGTGATTTTGCAAAAGCGTATAAATGAATAATATTTATGATATTTAGTGTCACTTATAGATTAGAAAACATATATAATTGTGTTAAGAATATTATTTTAATTAAAAATTATTTAAGTACAATATTTTGGCAAAAAATGAGCATAGAATGATCAATTTTCAAAACATTCTCCTTTTATGAAAAATATGCTTCTATTATAATAATATTTTGCCTGTATATAGCTCAGACTTCTGTACAGAGGCTGAACTAGAATTTTTGAAACGTATACCTTAGAAGTGGATTTATCCATATTTTATTACTACAGAGGAGGGAAATTTTAAGAAAAAAACGCCAATAATTATTTCAATTGGTGGTGACTCTGAAGATAATGTGAATTTTTCAAAAGTCCTAGTTCAGACTCTCTGGAGAAGTCTTTACTTTACCTAATCACACAGACACACACAAAATATTATTATTATAGAAGCATTTTTTTATAAAATTGGAATGTTTTGAAAAAGGATATTCTAAGTTAATTTTTTGCCAAAATATTGTATTATTTAAAAAATTCTTTTTGTCATAATGTTCTTATATAAAACAATTTTATACATGTATTCTAATCTAAGTGTCACTAAATATCATGAAAATTATCCATTTATGTTCTTTTTTAAAATCACGGTTCCGAATGTAGTCGGATACATTAAATGACAGTAATCTACAGTAAATTTTTATAGTTTTTACTGTAATGTTTTGAGGGGAAAATTAAACTTTATATAATTAGTAAAAGAGATAAAACACCTTGTATATGTTCGTCCTATATCGTGGAAAATTTTAATTTAGTAACGAACATTCGGTTAAATTTTTGGAAAATTAAAATTCCAGATTTTTTTTTCAGGGAAAAGATTATATTTGGATTAATATTATAAATTAATTCAATTCTGCAAAGAATTACAAGCATATTTTCTTGATTTCTGGTATTTTGAGTTCGTTAATCATAAATTCAATGCAATTTTAATAGGTAATAGTAAAAAAATAAAGAAGTTATATACAAAAAAAAAAGAAACAAAAGTTGCAGTAAAGGGATAATTTAATTTGATCCATAAATTTTATTGAGAATATTTTAAAGTAAAAAATAATATTGTTAATCCCTTTTCAGTTACAAGAAACATTAAATATTTTATTAGAAATGGTAAAAAGCATTAGTAAATTAGAATGTGTTCCCTTTTTAGAAAACAGCAGTCATTGCATTTTTTAAAATTACTTTTAGAAGATGGAATGTTTGAATAGAGATCTAATGTTTTGATGTTCGAAAACTTTTTTATTTAATTGCTTACATGTAATTACAATGACGGAGAGCATAAGAAAATCCTGTACTAGGAATTATAATTAAGTGATATTTCAAGGAACATTTTTTTTCTGAAACAAAGTATTTCTGATATGTTTTTTCCTTCGATGTTACACATAAACAGATTTTTTCAAAACTCTGTCCCTGGGATTTAATAATGGTCATGGTACACGCCAATCATAGAGGGAAACTGCTAACGTTTCCGTACGAATGGCATATTCGAGTGCTCCCGAATGTCCAGTGTGTTCCTTAAAGCCCTATCACACACGAATATTTGGAGCATCAGAGGTTAGTAGAGGTAGCCATAAGCAAAGAGACATGCTTTGACGTCAGCCGTGCTCTATCTCCACATAGAAAAATTACTCGCCGATTTTTCTTTTTCGAAAAATGAACATCTAATATTATTTCTTTAATTTCGCTCTCGCCTTTGTTGACGGGCGTAAACAGAAATGGAACATCATTCTGTTTAAAATATTATGCGCCGTTAAATTACTATAAACCATTAAAATATTATACGTCATATCTGATGCAGTTCTTCAAACGCATTGGCTGGAATTTCAAGCACGTTTATATGAAAATACTTTTGAAGCTCAGTGGGGAAAAGTTGTTCTGAGCTTTTGCTTTGGCAACTAGGTAGAATTTGTTCGGAATTGGTTGCTTTCAAGGTAAAGTGCTCCAAATACGTGTACGTGTGATGCCTTTAGTATGCACACAATTTCACATTTTTTATCTTCTGATAAAATTTTAAACTCTAGTACGTTCTTCTGAATATTTTTCACGACCAATCTTGTGCCATTAAATAGTTCATAAGTAATACATATTTTTTTTTAATAGCAGGGTGGTACAGCCTAATTTCAAATTCAGTTTAGCGAGTGGTATTCCCGATGGAGTTAGTGATGATAGCTACTCAGGTGGATACTGTAGCATAACATTCTCTTGATGATCGCCATCTTTGTCGCCAAGACAAAGGGCTTCATCAACAGAATTGCATGTTACAATATCACCAGGTGATCAATCTTATTAAAAGAGAATTGTTAATTTTTTTCACATCGTCATTTCGAGCAGCCAATATTGCTCCATAATTCATTTGTTCCTTTGTATATCATCAGGATACATTTCTACGACAACTTCTTCACACAAAAGTTAGCTTGGAATTTCTAATTGTTTTATTTCCTCGTTTCCAATTTTCAACAACCAGTCAGAATATTCAATTACGTCTGCTTCCACTCTCATATTATTTTTTCAATTTCATATGTACAAATTGAGACCGTAACTCATAGTTTTGTAAGCACGCAACACATATTTGTTTTCTCCCAAGTGTAATAAATTTTTTATACATAAATGAATTTATTATAGCATCCCGAAAAACTTTTTATATATAGACAGGGATAATAAATATTCTACTTCCATATTAATAATTGAAATAAAATATACAAAATTATCACAAATATATACCATAAAATTCCTTTGAAATTCGAGATTTTCAATCAGACTTCTTAAGAATTTCATTTCACTTCCAAATCCCAAATCCGAAAATATTAAATATTGTATTTAAGGTACCATGAAGCGTACAATTTAACCGAAAAATGCAAAATTTTCATATAAATTCGATGCACTTGCCAGGTATTTTCTTTTTTTTTTAGTTTTACTGCTTTACTTATGGAGTGTAATTTACCCAGTATGGGCTTGGCGAAAATACCTTGGGCCCCTTAGCTACCTTGAACCCCAAAATATTATTATGATTTGTTTAGTTGATTAACAATCTTATTAAATAAGAAAAATGCATTTTAAAAATACACAGAGGACATACTTGACTGGCAAGGTCCCTTTTTTCTCAAGTTGGTTGAGGTGAAGATCTCATTGAACATTGAGGTTCTCGAGGGATTCAAGCACAGCATGGGCGCAGAAGCCATTGACTCAAACTCAAAATAGTTAGAAGCAAAAAAAACTGTATTAATTTACTTTTGTTCAGTTTAACAATAGAAATGAGAGTACGCGATATGCAGACAAGACAAGCTAAAGCGTAAAAATCAATTTTGCGCTTATCTAAATATGGGAAATGACTACAACCTTAGGATTATAAAAATGATTTATTAAACAATGAGGGATGAAATTTTTAGATGTATTGAACACCGAAGGAGAATGTCATTCTCTTACGTCTGGTATTAAGCATACATAGCTGGGCATCCGTCTCCGTCATCTTCCGTGAAGTGCCTCGTCTGGCACTATAGGCAAGGGTGTGACGTCAGTGCAGATTTCTCCAATCGAAGTAACAGGGAAGGTGGATGCGACAGTGCACATATCCAACCCTACATTGCACTTTTAAATCTTAAACCGTAAAATTGGCAAGGACAAATGGTTCCGGCACGAATTAATGTGGCAATAACGCCTAGAAACATCTCTATACCCTGATCTATACTCATGTACTATTTGATATAATTGCCTACATCCGTTACTTTTTATACGCCATTTTATGGGGACGTTCTTTTTCAGTGCGGCGTTGTCATAGCTTAAAGTACCAATTTGACAGGAACTCGAGTTCGAGAGGATAGACTTAGGAGATATCTCATTGTTACAGACAATATCGCGGATATCCTGTTATTAATCTGCATTTATGTAAGTGAAAAGTAAGGGACATAAAAGTTAAAAAGGATTTATAAAGTATTCGTAAAAATCTGTATCTTTTAAACTCAATTATAAAATGCTAATAAGGAGTAGATAATGATCAATATTAATACAAAGTTTTCTGTATACTATTGATTAAACCCCGCGACTGAAGATGAGCAATTTTCTAGCATTTCGGTATAAATGTTTTTAACCTTGATATTAACAAAGTATTGTCTTAGTAATAATATCATTGAAATTTACTTTGTGACTGCAAGACTTCAAAGAAAGAGTTTTCTGCGGAAAGTATGATCTTTTCCTTTCTAAATTATGCTTTATGCCTTCATAAGATGTTTTGGAATTTTTTCACAAAAAATGGTACTGGAAGCTTAGTTCCTCTTAATCTTTTAATAGGAAGTGGCTAATAGGTCAAACCACAGAACAAAATTTTTTTCTCCAAGCAGGTGGTGGATATTTAGTCTATCCACATGCGTTAATTTAAGCTAAAACGTATGAAAATCTATACAGATAGCAACACGATACCTTTTATTGCATTTCATGTCCTCTTATGGGTAGTTAGAAACAGTTTTTCTCGGTCTAAATCTACAAATTGCATTTTGATTACTATAAATAAAATCTCTGGTGAGTGAAAAAAATTTCAGCAAGTCTTAAGTATACTTTTCTCTGATCTGAATGAATTAAGCAAATGTGCAATTAAAAAAAAGAGCTTTTACTTAGGTTTTTGGAAAGTTTTTATATGTGGATAGAGGCTCTATTCATTGCCCACACAGAACAGAAAAATGACTTAGAAATTTTCGCTTTTCCTCCACTCGAGAGAGAGCACTTAGAATCATGTGAGAAAGTTGTGGGTCTGAAATATAAACAAACTTTTTTTACAATATGTGGTACAAGATTCTTGGGTTCGAAAATCTTTCATTACAGATTTTCTGCTCGGAGAAAATGTTTACTTATTATTAAGTACCACAGTGAATAGCTCATCAAATTTGTGAAATAGCTACTTTAAATCCTCAAAAATATTACTTTATTTCTAACTTTTTATACTAAAATTAAATAAAATATAAAATGTGGATATATACCAATTTCAATGTATATTCTAAGTATTCTATGTATATTCTAAGTAAGTATTCTATGCTGTACAATTATTCTATTATTATTTTATTACACTTCTACTTTGTATTTAATCGTTATTGAAATAGCTATTGGCATAAATGTTAATTTTTCAAAAAAAGTTGATTGTGATGTGATTCATTATTTCTGTTCTAAAAAGTAAGTTAAAATTCCTAATTGCGCAGTGGCTATAACGTCTAGCCACCACTCAGGAAAAAAACCCTTGATCAGATATTTTTTTGTGAATAAATAATGTTTATGAAGGATGAGAACATTACATTTATCAAGTACTTTATCACAGAAAATTGTATTTTAGCTTTGTTACCGTTTAAATGTTAAATGCATGATGAATTCTGTCACATACATAAAAATGTCTCTCAAGAGATTGTTCCATTCATAGAAACATTTAACGGAGCATTTCAACATGATTTGGCACCCTTGTCAGACATTGAAATTATCCCAGTCTTTTAGGCGGGAAAATAAGATAAAATGGCTTGATTGGCCGTGTAATACACCAGAACTAAATCCTATTGATAAATGGTATATTTACACGAATCATTTAGCTAAGATGAATTTCTAGACAACAGAACAAATTATAAAAAGTGTTATGTATGTGTGCTTCCACAATAAGGAAATCATGAACATTTGCACTACAATAAATGGATCAATGCCGAGACGTGTTGAAAAAGCCATTTCTTCTACAGAGGACATACTTCGCACTAATATTGAGATTTTTCAGTCTACTTAAGGTATCCGACTACGTTCGGAACCGTAATTTTAAAAAAGCGCATAAATAGATAATTTTCATGATATTTAGTGTCACTTAGGTTAGAATACATGTATAAAATCGTTTTAAGAAGATTTTGACAAAACAAATTATTTAAATACAATATTTCGGCAAAAAATTAACTTAGAATAATTTTTTTTCCAAATGTTCTCCTTTTGTGAAAAATGCTTCTATTATAATAATATTTGGCCTGTACATAGCTCAGACCTCTTCACAGAGGCTCAACTAGAATTTTTGAAATATATGACTTAGAAGTGGGTTTATCCATATTTTACGACAACAGAGGGGAGCAATTTTAAGGAAAAAAACGCCGATAAGTATTTAAATTGGTGGTAACTCTGAAAATAATGAGAATTTTTCAAAAATTCTAGTTGAGTCTCTGTAGAGAGGTCTGAGCTATATACAGGCAAAATATTATTATAATAGAAGCATTTTTCACAAAAGGAGAACATTTGGAAAATAAATTATTCTAAGTTAAATTTTTGCCAAAATATTGTATTTAAATAAATTTTTTTTGTTAAAATGTCCTTAAAATAATTTTATATATGTATTCTAATCTAAGTGACCCTAAATATCATGACAATTATCCATTTATGCGCTTTTTTAAAATCATGGTTCCGAACGTAGTGGGATACCTTAAGGTATATAATAATTCAAAGCTAGGTTTTGTGAAAACATCGATTTTTTCCATTTGTCCCAATTAATTTAAACAGTGTAGTGATACTTGTGCAATTTCACTCAATTATGTCCCGATGTAACATCAATTGTAAAAGATAGGTTCATAGACATTTTTGCAAAGTTGAAAAAAAATAAACTTTCAATAATCACAAACTTATTTATTATAAAATGACAAGCAAATTTTAATTGCGAAAGATAAATCTGCAATTTTGCAAAAAACCAGTTAAAACTTTGCCGTCCTCCTTCAATCGCGGTATTTAGGATTACACTACTTAAAAAGATCTGATGTTACATATATATCTAACAAAAATGACAGAATACTGTTATAAGAGAATTTTTACTGAAACCGGAAATAAACAACGATTTTAAAATGCCTTCAAGTAAAGTGTCTTGACTTTTGGCATTTTGAGCTTCGAATGTTCAAGGGATAGTTTATTCTTATAAGCCAAACACTGATTGAGTTGTAGTAAATAGCTTTGAGTACGTTTTAATGCACGTTAATATTGGCGGAATATATCACGTAGCCTGAGCTCACGTGGCACTATTTAATCTATTCAGGACTTAGTAATTAATATTCAAAGGATGGCTGAACGCTATCAAAGCGTTTATATTATGCCTCGTGGGAAGTCAGAATGTGAAAGCATAATAATATATGAAATTGCTTTGAATGTTGAGTTTAAGTTATACGCGAATTCTTGTATAATCAAGATATAACGTACTTCCAAACATAAGAATATTCAATACAGCAATAAAATAACATTATATTAATTTCGCATATACGTTAGAGGAAATAATAAATATTATTTTTTATATTATAATATTATTTACTTAATAACGTTATTCAATTCCTACTATTAACTCTCACACTCTATATATATTTATACATTTATTTATTTATTTATTTATCTTGGTGGAATTTTCAATCCTTAATAAAATACTTTTTAAAGCGCCCAATTGAGCTGAAATTTTACATAAATGATTATTTTGGATCACAATACAATAATTTAATTATAATTAATAAAAATAAATTAATTAAAACTAATTATTTAATGAATTAGAAATACAGCCACGTTGGCGACTTAGCGACAATTTTGGTGACTTGTGTCAAAACTTCAAAAGGCTTTTTTCTCCAGTTTTAAAGCATTCAGTTGAACTGAAATTTTATGCACACGATTGTTTTGGATGACAATACGATACTTTAATGATAATTAATAAAAATTAATTACCACTTAATGTTGTGATTCTGTCATATGTATATACATTTTTGTATTAATTGTAACTATTTAATAAAAAGTAGCTAAAATATAAAACTTTTCATTGTTCTAAGTAGAAATTGACTTAATTTTTTTATATTACTTTTTTATTATAAATATTATCTTACGCACTTAGAAAACAAAATAAAGATAGCTTAGTTTTTTAAATACATTGTTAGCTAACTTTAATATATGAATCTTATTTATTTATTTATTTTTGGATATTATGGACTGAAGTGGATTTTTCCTCTGAAAAAATTCTTGATTGCATAGGTACCAAAATGAAACATGTATTTTGGAAGAATTAATTGCGTGTATTTATAGTAGCAAAAAGGAAAAGATTTCTTGAATAAAATACAACTTCAAAAAGTGTATTGTGAATTGAAAACCATTCATTATAAGTATGTTACAAAAAATGGTAAAATATAGAAACGTACAATAAACAATCTGTAGTTTATATTCAAATATGTTTTAGTTCAGCCTTTTTGGTGCAGAGTTTTTCAAATGTGGAATCCAGTTGGAAAACGCCCATCACTTGAACCTCGGTCAAGTAAGTAAGACGACAACTGAGCTGTGGCAACCCGCTCCAAATTACTACATCATTCTAAGTGGAAGACATTGAGCTCAACAGACCCTCTACATGGCGGGTATTGAGTGGCACCAGGACTCGAAACCATGGTTTGCCGGTTACGAGCCTGTGACCATAACCACTTGGATACCGCAGCCACTGAGGTCTTGAGGCAGTCAGTTACCAAGAAACTTGTATTTCGATGATCCATAAGGCTGGCTTTTGCTAATTTAAAAGAATAGGGCCTAAATTCGGAATATTTTTTTTTGGATATAAACGTACTCAAACATTATTATTATATTCTGACTTCCCTATCCTGTAGAGAATTTCTTATTTTAGCATATTACTTATTTTTTTTCGAGTTGACACATTTTGTTTTTCTTTTATAAAATGTGTTACGTATATTTTCTTCTATACCGTAATGCTAAATGAGCTATAATTTTACATGTTAAAAGGAAAAACTAATTATTTATGAAATATTTTGGAATTTTAGAATCATTTTATTATAAACAAATGCATGAGATACAATGTCACAAATTTTTATAAGAAATTAGGCATTTTTTCTGTTCGAAAATGTTCTCCGCGTTAAGTTCTCCTTCTCGTACATATGGAGAAAACAGCCATAAAGGAACTAATGAAAACATGTATAATGTATATAGGAGGATTCTCATACTAAAGGCCTTAGAATACGTACCCGTTTCAAGGAATTTTTCGCCTAATTTGTGCAATTTTTACTCAGTTGCCACAGCAACGGTATTCGAACAACCTTTTACTAACGAGCTCAAAAAGTTGTTCTAAGTAAAAGTTGTTTGGAATTCCAGCCAATGAGGTTCTTCGGTGCCCTATGTCATAAACAAGATGGCGGCTTCGATTTTGTCAAACGATTCATATGTGGTGTATAATATTTTAATGGTGTATAATATTTTAACGGCGTATAATATTTTAAATAGAATGGAGTTGCATTTCTGCTTACGCCCATCAACAAAAGCGCAAACAAAATAAAAGAAATAATTTTGGATGTTCGTTTTTCGAAGCAGAAAAATCGGCGAGTAATTTTTCTATATGGAAATAGTGCGTGGCTGACGTCAGAGCATGTCGTTTTGCTTACGGTAACCCTTCTCCCTCAGATTAGGCAAACAAATGGAAGAAAAAGTTGCACGGAAAAATGTACGTGTGATACGGACTTTAGTGTTATGACTCGGAGGGTTTACAGGAAAGTAAAAAAAAGTAGAAATAAATAATATACAATAAAGAATATCTATTGATTTAAGTAGTAGTTCTCTAATTAATAAATAAGTGCAAATAATTACGATCTATTTAAATAAATTTCTATAAAAAAATATAAATCAGCACCTTTAAATTATCAAATAGAATTTCTTGTTATTGTTGCTTCAAATTCCCTTTGGAGCAGGAATGCCTACACCGAGTCCATTTGACCTTTCCGCATAAGAATGTCACAAACCAGGTCTTGATCTCCAAACAACTGTCCCAAAGAAATGCCCCAGCAGTCCAGAATATGAGCAGGTGAAGCAGAAAGAGTGCTAGAACAGGTAAAAAAGACTTTACCCCTCCCCACCCGTAGAAATGTTATACCACGCAGATGACCGCTTATAAAGTGTGCCAAGGCAAAAAATTCTTGTTATTCGTTAAATTAACTTTGTTACTTATTTTGAATTTTAATTTGTATTACGAGGCTGAGAGCTTTGATATGGCGTATTTACTCAAATCTAAGCAGCACTATTTTTCCAGTGTTAATGCGGTTGCATGGGTACAGCGGACGTGGTTAGAGCGGACGCATAACATTTTGCGGTCTGAGCGGACAATTTGAAACTCATCGTGGATAGAGTGGATACATTTTCCTCCCATCTTAGAACAGATTCGATTATCGAATTACAAGGATAAATATACATTTATGCCAATCAAATTTCACTATTTATATTAAATTGTAAGGATATTATAATGTGAATATATTTTAAACATAGCGAAATGTAATAAAAATAAAAACTTTCACAGAAATATTTAAAATTTAATAGTAAGTAACAATATATAATTAACGGTATGAACGATATTCAGGAATTTTGTGGCAAACTGTATTTTAGAGTCAAATAAATATTGGAACAGGTGCATTTGCCATAAAATTAATTAGTTTCATTATGTAAGTAACAATAAATACTCGAAGTAAAATACAAGATACAAGTAAATAAAAGAAAAAAAATACTAACAAAATTTTATAATAAAACCTTTAATAAGCCTTTTTATAAGCCTTAATAATAACCTTTATATTTATTACTTTTATTATTAATCTTAATTTATAAAATTTATTTGTCTCTAAAATACAAAATCCCTGAAATTTGTCCATACCCTTCATTATACTGTTAAATAATATTAATCCTTACTTATATTATAAACGCAAAAGTTTGTATGGATGTTTGTTATTCATTCACGGAAAAGCAATTGAATGGATTTTAATGAAACCTTACAATAATATAGCTTATTCATCAGAATAACACATAGGCTATAATTTATATTGTGTGAAGTTTCTAAAATATAACGATAACTAGCTGGTATACCTGTTCTTAGCATGGGTGAACTGAAAAATTAAACAACACAGATTTAAGGATAAATAAATTTTAATGAGTTAATTTTACGTGAATTGCAAATTAAACAAAAAAAGCTTTTTGCATATCTCAGCTAAACAAAAAAAAATATAAGTATGTAGATCTATCAGCTGATAAAAATGATTTTTTTTATTTATATTTCCCGTAACACTCTTGAGGGTCGATTTTTGAAAATTCCTCCCTAAGCTGATCTCTGCTCAGCAAAAGTAACACATTGTTAAAAGTTTTGTGTAATGAGCGCTTAAAATAGTGTAAATAATTTATATCTGAAAGTGTAATACATTAATATATCTTTCTGTTGTATTTATTTTATGTTAAAATTGTAATATTCGCAAGCAACGCCGTTTCTTAAATTATAATGGCGATTCAATAAAAAAACAGCGAAATGTTGACGATAGAGTCAAGTTGGCAAATTTCTAGTTACTTTCAAAGCTCGAGCTTTATTAGAGCTTTGTTAGACCTTCAGTGTAAGGGAGCTATGCACGTTAATGTTTCATCTATCGCATTACGATTTACTGCAGTTTTTTTCGTATAATATTTTTTTTTGGTTCACTACATTGAAAATTAAGGGATATACATAAACAAAATACTAAATTTTGGGAAATTTAATCCGTTAGAGCTAATCAATTAATAAACATAGTCCACTGTAAAATATTAATTATATACACCGTTCACTTAAAACAAATTGTCAGATCGTTTTCTTAGGTCTTCATTAACATACAAAAACATACACTTAAATTTTGACATTAACTATTTTTTCGGGACAAAAATTATCATCTTTGCAATCCGCTGAAAACGCAATATCTGCTACAAAACTATTCGCCTTCCCCGCTAAAATACTCATGATAGAACCCGTGCTGCCATATATCTTGGAAGAGTGGATTTCAAAGAATATCCCTGCTAACTATTGGCAGAATATTCCTGCTAAGTTGGTGTTGTGTGGTAGTTAGGAGAAAGGGGTGCCAGCTCAGGCGTCGTCCACGTCACGACCATGGTTTAGAATTACGTGGTCCGTCGCCAAGAGCCCTCGTTTAGCTGAACATTGCGACGTTAATATTCACTCACTCACTCCAAAAAATACAATACATTAGTTATTATTTTTTTACTTAAAAAATGCAATATCAGCCTATTCAATTAAAATTATAGCGTTATAATTAGCAACTAACCACAAAAAAATTATGTAGTGTCAAAGAGAAAGTTTATTTACTTTAAGTTCCAGAAGTGATAAAAGTATTTATTTTGATGTAAGCATTAATTTCTTATGGTTCACACATGACAAAAAAAATAAATAGTAGCTATCCACACACACAAATAAAGAGAGATTTAAAACAACCTTTCCCTTCAAAACTTCGTTTTATTCTGAAATAAAAAAATAGAGATTACTTTGATCACAGGAATAAATTAGAAGCCAGCGCCTTGCGTAAAAAAAACAAAAATTGTTCTTCATTAATAAAAGATAAATAATGCTGTCGTGGGCTTTTTTGCAGTGCAAGCCATTATTGCTTGCAGATGGCAGAATTTTTTCCTACTTACTTCACAAATATCGTTATAGTTTGGACACTTCACTCAATATTTTTATAAATTATAGCCTATGTGTTATTCTGATGTATAAGGTATATTACTGCAATGTTTCATTAAAATCCATTCAGTTGTTTTAGCGTGAAAGACGGACAAACATCCTCACAAACTTTCGCGTTTATAATATATATTAGTATTGTCAAGAATAAAGGAAAAAGTTTTGCCGTCTGCAAAAAAGCCCGCGACAGCATATATTTATCTTTTTTGGGTGAAGCAAAACTTTCCCTTTTTGTTTTGTCTACGCCATGCCTCATTGCTCCCTCGCTTTTAATTTATTCCCTTGACCACTATTAATCACTATTTTTTTTATTTCATAATAAAACTACATTTCAAAGGGAGAGGTGGTGGCAAGATTTTAACATAAAATAAATACAACAAAAAGTAATATTAACGTATTACACTTCCAGATATAAATTATTTACACTATTTTAAGCGTTTATTACACAAAATTTTTAACAATGTGTTACTTTTGCCGAGCAGAGATCAGCTTAGGAAGTCGTTTTCAAAAACTGACTGACAAGAGAGTTATGTGGAGTTATAAATAAATAAAAAAAATCCCTTTTATCAGCTATTAGATCTTCAGACTTAGAATTTAACAAATACATATTTTTTTTTGTTCAACTTGGATATGCAAAAAAAACTTTTTTTTTTTGTTTAATTTGCAACTTACGTAAATATAACTCATTAGAAACTTCTTTATACTTCAATCTGTATTGTTTAATTTTTAAATTTAACTGCGCGAAGAATGGGTATACCACCTAGTTTTTAAATATTTCTCTGAATTTTTTTTTATTTTTTATTACACTTTACTATGTTTAAAATGTATTCACACTATAATATCTTAACAATTTAATATAAAT
>BMAV01000165.1:0-100989 GCA_019973955.1 Trichonephila inaurata madagascariensis | reverse complement strand
ATTTCCATTTATGCCGTGCTTCTCAAACTTTCAAAATAAGTGACCCACTATTCAATCATCATTTGCATCGCGCTCCCCTCCCTACAATACCGATGTATTGAATTCAATAATACTATACTTTATTACTAAAGCTACAATACGAATTTAACCTCTTATGTGCACCGACGTATATAAACGTCTCGCTCTGTCAAAGCATTAATTTTCTGGACGTATATTAACGTCTTTCTGAAGTACAATCTATTCTGTGAAGTGCTATCCATAAAATTAGGCTTTGGAATGCAATAAAAGTATCTTGGTAGTATTTGCGAAGGATTTACTTATTTCTGAGGATTTGTTTATTTATTCCCCTTTTCTACTTCCCCTCCTCCTAAACAACATCAAAATACGCTCGTCTACATGGAAAACGGTGGCATTGGGGAGCGAATCACGTAACTTTTTCGGCAGTTAAGGAATTAATTATAAACCGTACAGATTATCAAGATAAATGTTAATACAAACCCATGGGGTCACTGATAATTATCAAATTTGTTCTTAACTTAGTATTGTTAAATTAAGTATAAAATACATTGTACAGTGCTGATACATTTATCATGTAAATGTGTATTTTATATTTTATTATATCAAAAAGCATTTTGTTTGTTTACTTTAAGGGGACACAGTACGATTCAATTGACCAAAATCGGTCAAAAAATCAAATTTAATTTTTTTAGCCTAAATTTTCTTTATAAAACCTTTCTAAAACCTGACAAAATTTGAAAGCTCTAAACTTAAAAAATGCAGAATTATGATAGCTTTCACTTTAGTTTTTTATTCACGTCCCTATGGCAAATCAAAACTTTAAACTGACTTATGTCAGGAAGATAAAATAACTAGTGTGTCTTCATTTAAAATGCTAAGGCTTTTTTTCTATTACGCCCAATGCTTTGAATTTTTTTTTTACTTATTGCTAATAGTACATGTAACAAAAGTTGGTATGCATTTTTGAATCAAAGCATTATTTATTTTTTTAAAAATAATTGAACTCAGAATTTATACATTTTTTAAGAAATTTTCAATAAACATTCATAAAAAGAAGTATTGTATGAAAACCAATCACCTTAACGCAAAAACCATACCAACTTTTATTATACATAGTTTGACATCCTTGTAAACCAAATTTAATGCATGTACGTCAACTTTTGTAGGAGGAGTAAAATTTTTAAAGTGATTTTAAAATGCTAAGTTTTTTCCTTAAAAAATTACATGGCTAGACCCTTTTTATGAAATTTTGAACACAAAATCTGTTTAATATAGTATACATACATAGGAGACAACCAGAAAAATTTTAAAAATCCTTAAATTAAAAATGTTTGGGTAAATCGTACCATGTTCCCTTAAGTAAATTAATTTTTTTAATAATCTTTTGTTTTCGATTTTTCAATATGATCGGGCCCCCCCTTAGTAAAGTTATCACGCCTCCCAAGGGCGCGCCCATTTGAGAAACGCTGATTTATGCGCTTTTTTAAAATAATGGTTCCGAACGCAGTCGGATACCTTAAATTGATTAGCTATAAATACTTATCATACTGTTAAGCAATATTAACATACTTAGAATCATTTCTTTAAAAACAATGCAACAAACTTTATGGCACCACTGTTTATATCTATCCAATTGTTAGGAATCTATATGTGCAAATTAGTTGTATAGAAAATCGAGAATGCATTCATAATATTCAAAAATCCCATGCTTTAAAAAAACCCCTTTGTCAAAGTGAAGTAGTCAGCAATAAGGAAAGCAAAAATGAAATCCATTATGAATCTGTCGCCAAACACCAAGGTGTGTCTCTTTCAGAGTGCTGCCTCAGGTAGCGATTTTCCTAAAGTATTCGATCCTTCCATGCACATCTACAGTTCCTCTCCACCTTTCGCCCCCTAACTCAATCGAACGGTTTCCTGATTCTGCAGAACGTAGCAAAGAGCAGCTTCCTTTGACATTTTCGTTTCTTTTTTTAAAACGAGAAGAGATATTAAAAGGTGTGTGGATTAAAAGAAGCTGACGTCTCGTGTTTTATTTTTCCCTTCTATCATCTCAACTCCACTCCAATCTTCGACTGCTTTCCTTCCATCCATTCTCTCAGCTTTTCCGGTCTCCTCCATGATTTACTCTTGGGAATGACAGAGAGAGAGAGAAATGGAGTGTGAAATCGTCTGCTTATTCGCAACATTGCGTTCCGATTTAAAATGGCTTTAATAAACTTGTTGGCGAGGGATTTTGGCGGATTTTTTTTCCGTTCCGTTTTTGTTTTAATTCCCCCCCCCCCGAAACCGATGGCGCAGCAATTTAAGTGGGTTTGAAAGAGAGAAATGCAATTTAGTTTTGAATCGAAATGAGGCCAATAAAGAGAGAAACTTATTTGTTTCGAGATTGAAGGCTTCGTTGTAGCGTGATTTGCATTTTCTTTTCATTTAAGGTATCCGACTACGTACGGAATCGCGATTTTAAAAAATCACATAAACGGATAATTTTCATGATATTTAGTGTCACTTAGACTAGGATACACGTATAAAATTGTTTTAAGAATATTTTGACAAAAAGAAATTATTTAAATACAATATTTTGGCAAAAAATTAACTTAGAATAACATTTTTTCAAAATGTTCTCCTTTTATAAAAAAATGCTTCTAATATAATAATATTTTCCTTATATAAAGTAAAGACTTCTCCAGAGAGTCTGAACTATTTGTTTTGAAAAATTCACATTATTTTCAGAGTTACAACCCATTGAAATAATTATCGGCGTTTTTTTTCTTAAAATTTCCCTCTGTTCTCGTAAAACATGGATAAACCCACTTCTAAGTTATACATTTCAAAAATTCTAGTTGAACCTCTTTACAGAGGTCTGAGCTATATACAGGCAAAATACTATTCTATAATAGAAGCATTTTTCACAAAAGGAGAATATTTTGAAAATGGATCATTCTATGTTCATTTTTTGTCAAAATATTGTACTTAAATAATTTTTTATTGTAATACTATTCTTAAAACAATTTGATCTACATTTTCTAATCTGACACTAAATATCCTAAATATTATCCATTTATACGCTTTTGCAAAATCACGGTTCCGAACGTAGACGGACACCTTAAAGCTTTGAGAGATTATATTGAAAAGAACATAAGTAACAGCGTCTTTCAAGTTCATGTTTTTTTTCTATAAGATTATAGTGCATTATTTAAGTTATATGCAGTATAAATAAGAGTAATTCAGGAGTATTCACATTCGCAATCCTAAATTACGTTATATAAAAGTCTTAACACTTTGTAGGATGTTACTGATGCAGGTTAAATAACTGTATTACTTATGTTTTCGAAAATGAAAAGAAATTCACGACGGTATAACCCTTTAGCGGACATTGGCTAATAGGTCTAACCACATATTAAAAAAATTTCTCCAAGCGGGTTTTGGATATTCAGTCTATGCATATGCGTTAATTGAAGCTAAAACGCATAAAAATTAATACTGATGGCAGCACGATACATTTTTTTGCATTTCATGTCCTCTGATGGGTAGTTAAAAACAGTTTTTCTCGGTGTAAATCTACAAATTGTAATTTCATTACTATAAATAAAATTTATGATTTTTGAAAAAAACTTCGACATACCTTAAGTATACTTTTCTCTCATCTGAATGAATTAAGAAAATTTACAATTAGAAAAAAAAGGTTTTATTTACGTTTTTGGAAACCTTTTATATGTGGATAGAGGCTCTATCCACTGCCCACACAGAACAGAAAAATGACCTGTTGGGGAATGAATGTTGGGAGTCTTAAATATAAACAAACTTTGTTTACAATACGTAGTACAAGATTCTCGGGTTCAAAAATCTTTCATTACATTTTTCTGATCGGAGAAAATGTTTGCATATTATAAAGTTTCACAGTAAATAGTTCATCAAATTTGTGAAGTAACTAATTTAAATTCTCAAAAATATTACTTTATTTCTAACTTTTTATACTAAAATGAAATAAAATATAAAATGTGGATATATACCTATTTCAATGTATATTCTAAGCATTTTATATACAGGGTGTCCAGTCTTAAATGACCCAATAGCTAATTCTTGAACCGCTCGGTTTAGACATGCACTTCAAATTTGAAAAAGGTAAAGAATGTTTTTACGTGCTTTTCGAACCAAAAACCCCATTTACAAAAAAATTACAAAAATTAAATTTTTATACGGTCCCCAGGTCCTATCACTTGTATTTAGAAAAACATGCAGTACACAAAAACAAAGTAAACACAAAAAGTTTCATTTTATTACGATTAAAGCTGATCGAGTTATACCTACATAAAGTTGAAGCATCTGAATTGCTCAGAAAAGGGGTCGTATACAAACTGAGTTTAGAGAACAGTAATTCACTATCTACAGAAAGATCAAAAGAAAAACATCATAGTAATATTAAAACATCGTAGTAAACATCATAGATTGATAATTTGTATTGCTATATGGTAAACAATAAAAGTTAAATTAAAGAAATACAACTTGTACCGAAAAGATTTAAGCAGCTTGTTTAAACAAATAGCAGCAAAAGAATACATGATTTGCCGTTCAAATTATAGCATAATGTGGAATGATGCTCCAATCATGAATCAGGGGCTTTATTGTATCAGAATGGCTAAATTAAAATAATATTCAAAATGACTGCCTTCCGCAGAAATGCAGTACAAAACCCGCGTCAGAAACTCCGCCTGTAGCTTTTGCAACCTCTTGCCTTCGTAGCCAATTATTGAGTGTCAAATGTCTGCGCCAAAAATGTACATGGTTGCGCAGATTTGTGTGCGGGGGCAGTATCATGCTCGTACCACATGCGTGACAAATCACGTAAGGATATTTCATCTTCTAAAAAATCGGCTAACGGTCCAGATAAAATTTCCGAGCATGATTCTGATGTTAAAGGCTCATCGAAATACAGTGGGCCAATTAAGGTGCTCTTCCATATTCCGCACCACACATTCACCGAACAACGCACTTGGTGGCGATTCGATCGTATTAGATGTGGGTTTTCGAGGGACCAATAATGCTTATTATATGTATTAATAGTGCCTTGCCTCGAGAACTGGCCTTCATCCGACCACAAAACTTCATTCAAAAAGTCTGGATTTTCATCCAGTGTGTTTAACACAAAATTTCAAAAATCAAAACGGCGCTCGAGGTCTCCGAGCATTAGTCCTACTCCAAGGCTGGACGATAAGGATATGCACCGTACGTATGTAATATGTTCCACACCTTCGATTTTGAGTAGGAACAAGCCTTGCTAATATCCCGGACACTACTTTCAGGATGAGCCAGGGCATATCCTAGAACATCCTCAGCGGGTATCCGCTGAAGGTGTGGCACGAGATAAGGGAATACGTCCTTGACAACTCCCAGTTTTATACAAGCGTTGAACAACATTCGTAATTGTACAATAAGATGAATGTCTTCGACTGGGAAATTTAATGGCATAAAGTCTTGTGATATGGTCACTCTTTGGTGACCATATCTTTGATTGTCAGCGTGAACTAGAGGTGCGGGATTCTCAAAATGATCAGACATTTTAAAATTCTTAATATGACTTTATTAAGAATATAACTTAAATTTCTAATAATTTAGATAAATTTATTTAAGTGAGAATCTAATGAGCCAAACACACAGCGATAGTTAAACCGTATCATGTAATTTAGACCACTTTATCTAAATAATTATATTATTCGCCTACTCTCAATTCTGATAATATTACAAGTCCTAATATCAAATAATCAGTCCTACCTTAATTCAAACTAAGATTCTATCACGGTACGGAAACACTTGGGGGCGCATGCAATGGTATGCACCTTGTATCAATGGCTGAATATCTCGGTAACTTTATGATAGGCCGACAATTCACACTCGTATCTCTTCCAAACATAACTTTCCCTAAATTGCCATACTGCTTACTGAAACTTCTGTTCTTGTAAAAGCTATCTTATTTGCATTTCATAATCGTATTTCACTTCTTGGATTTTGGTTGGAAAAGATTTGCCATTAATCTTGGCCGTCAAAGAACCCAGAGATTATGTTACAGAAAAGACGCGTGAGCCCGTCACAGTCTTGCCGCCTCTCTCTTATTTCAATTACACTGCCCATACAACAGTACCCTTTCGCAGTATTCTTCATTTGTAAACATCTCGTTCTCCTGTACTAAAATTCGTAATATTAGAATACGACTTATGCAATTGCAAACGACTACACAACAGATTTTTAATGTTCGCCATGATTACTACCGCAGCAAATCAGTCTGAAGACGCAGCAAATAAACCTATTTTCCTTGGAACTCCTTTTGAAATGTTTTCTTACTCCAAAATATTTTATTTTGTCTATGTTTTACATGTACACATAATAAATATTATTTCTTAAGTACTCAATTATTGTAATATTAACTTTAAATTTTAAAATGATTTAAATAAGAGTGACGTGCAAGAGCGAAAGTTTCCTGGAAAAGTTCCAATTAATTTCACCGGCAACTTACAAGCTTCTTGAAAATGGCCCAGAAATTCATTAAATGTATGATTTTCAAAGTTCCATAACTTGGCCGGTTTCTATCGTAATAAAAAGAAACTTCTTGTGTTTACTTTGTTTTTGTGTACTGCATGTTTTCCTAAATACAAGTGATAGGAGCTGGGGACCGTATAAAAATTTAATTTTTGTAATTTTTTTCTAAATGAGTTTTTTGGTTCGAAAAGCCCGTAAAAACATTCTTTACCTTTTTTAAAACATTTTTCAAACTGGAAGTGCATGTCTAAGCCGAATGGTTCGGGAATTAGCAAATGGGTCACTATAAGGCTGGACACCCTGTATATTCTAAGTATTCTATATATATATATATATATATATATATTAAGTGTTCTATATTGTATAATTATTCTGTTATTATTTAATTACACTTATACTTTGTATTTAATTGCTATTGAAATAGTTATCAGCATTAATGTTAATTTTTCATAAAAAGTTTATTGTGATATGATTCATTATTTGTGTCCTGAAAGGTAAGTTAAATGTCCTAAGTGCGCAGTGGCTATAACGTCTAGCCACCACCCAGGGGAAAAAACCTCAATCAGATATTCTTTTTGTTACTAAATAACGTTTATAGAGGATGAGAACATTACATTTATCAAGTACTTTATCATAGAAAGTTGTATTTTAGCTGTGTTCCGTTAAAATGTTAAGGTATTCGACTGCCCTAAAATTGTGAATTTTGCCAAAGAGTGCCTTTTTTTTTTAATGATTTTATTTTATAGTCCATCTTATTAGCCTTATAAAAATACCAGGTTTATTATTTTTCTTTCACTAAAGCAAAAACTACAAATATTTTAGTAAAAGCAGATGCCACTACTTTAAACAAGATGTCGTACTTTAAAATGCGTTTTACTCGAAATGTGCTTTTTTGAAAATGGTCAAACGGGGACAGGGATTGCTCAAAAAGTTTTGACAATAATTAACGGAAATTTTTATGTATATTTTGTATAATAGTAGAAGTGTTTTAATCTTCAGATTTATCAATTATTTTTTTATTACAAAATTTACAGTCCCTTATGTGAATATAATCACTGTTTTTTAAAGCAATTTCATATAATATCTAAGATAAAGTGATCTAGTTTTTGTAAGAATTAAAATATCTCTTATCCTGAAGGTCATTTTAAAATGAAAAGCAAAGTAACACAACAAAGTTGAAAAATTAAAAACTTGTTCATAAACGTTTTGTACAGAATGGGCCTCATACATGTAATTTTTTAAGAAATCTTACTCATTTTTCCCATTTTAGTAATAATAATCTTTTTTTCTCTTCTTAATTTTATCATATTTTTCTTAAAATGTACTAAATAAATCTAGCCTCCCCCCTCAAAAAATTCCTTTACTCCATTTTTTTTTAAAGTTGTAAGTATTCTGACACTTTAAATACTTCTTTTTAATCATTCTTACAAACAAAACTGATAGACTGACTGTTTTTTAGTGTCGTACTACAAAGTAACATGAGTTTTTTTGACAATGAAATTCCTAATTTTTAAACTTCGGTTAAGTGACGTCGATTACTGTCACCTCACTCTCCAAACTTCCTCATCACGCCAACGTGAGGACGTTAAGCCTTGAGAGATTTAACGTGTATTAACCCCTCTGCATGAAATATTTTTTAACGACAAGAGTTTCTGATTTCCCCATTTTTTCTATTCCTGGGAATACATCAAAATTTTTAAACATTTAAAAACTAACTATTTTTAAATAATGTTAACAATAATTATATAAAATAAGACTACATATAAATTCAAAATTTAAAACTCATTTATATATTGAGCTAAAAAATACAAAACAAAAAGAAATCTGCAGAGAGAAATATTTTGAAGGAATAAGTAATTATTCTAAAAAAAGAAATTATTACAAATTCGAGGGCAAAAGAATTTACTTAGTGTAACGTATTTATTTATTATAAACTAACTTTATTTTGCAAATGCTGTTACGCCTCTTCCCAACATTATTATGAACACGGAGGAAAATTTTTTGCCTTAAATTAAAAGTTGTATTTTTTTTTTAAAAAATTTTTTTTACAAAAAGCAAAATAATAAGAAATGGAAAAGATTTTACAAAAAAGATTTGTAATTAAAATCTCGAAAAAAATCCATTTAAAAATATTTACAAAAATTAATTTTCCCTTTTACTGCTCTGCGTTTAAAAATTAATCAGTTGAAGCTAAAGGTTATTTCTCTAATATTCTACTAAGATTTTATATATAAAAAACAAAATTAATTTTCTCAATCGATTACTCTTTAAAAAGTATTAGTTTTTGTTTTTAAGATTTTATTTGTAAAATAAATTTTTTGTTTATGGATTTTTTTTTTGTTAAAAAAACATGAATAAATAAAATGAAAAATCCCCCAAAAAAATTTGGAAAAAAATAAAAAAAACAAGAAAATTTTTGCGAGATTGAAAAAAATATTCTTTTCTAAAAAACGTTTGGGGTTTCATTAATTTTAAATTTTCTATTCATTAAATAGCTCAAAAAACATGTATCTAAATTTAAAAAAAAACAGATTAAATAAATAATTTTTTTAAGAATTAGTGCTTACGTTACCCCAAAAAATTAAAATTTTTTGGAATTTTTAACAGATTGGTCGGTATAGACTATAAAATGAGATTCTTTTAAACACTAAATACCATTTTTCAAAGTGATGCCCGATGAACAGAAACGTGGACAAATGTTCCCCATGTCTAACGGGAAAAGTTTACCAACCCTATGGGTATTTTTTCATTCTTACCCATTCGGGGAAAAAACCCGCCCGGGAAGTTTGGGTAACATCATAAATTCCCCACAATTGTAGCTAAAAATTTTTCCCAAAGGGTTTAATTTGCTACTTCATGGATTATTTAAGGGACCGACTACGTTAGAACGGTTTTAAAGCTATAAATGGATATTTTTTTTTTAGTGTCTAGATTAGAAAAAGTATATAAAATTGTTTTAAAAAAATTTTTACAATAAAAAAAATTTTTTAAAAATATTTTGACAAAAAAAAGAACATAGAAAACCCCTTTTTCCAAATATTCTCCTTTTATGAAAAATGCTTCTATTATTTTTATTTTTGGGGAAAGCTCGACCACTGTAAAAGGCTGAACTGAATTTTGAAATATATAACTTAGAAATGGGTTTATCCTCATTTTTTTTACAACAAGGGAAAAAAATTTTTAAAAAAAAAAAACGCCGATAATTATTTCAATTGGGGGTAACTCTGAAACTAATGTGAATTTTCAAAAAAAAAAATTTCGATCCTGGGGAAGTCTTTTCTTTATATAAGCACATATTATTAAAACTTTTTTTTTAAAAAAAAACTTTTAAAAAAAAAGGGTTTTTTTAAGTTAGTTTTTTTCCAAAATATTTATGTGAATAATTTTTTTCACAATGTCCTTAAAAAAAAATACATGTATTCTTTTCTAAATGACACTAAATATCTGAAAAATTTTCCTTTTTTTCACTTTTTAAAAATCCCGTTCCGAACGAGTCGAATACCTTAAGTCCCTCTTCCAACGAAGTATAGGGTACGAAAAGTTCAGAAATCTTACGATTTCTCGGGTAAGAAACCTTAATACCAATAAATCGAAATAAACACTAATTCCTGACCAGGAATAATAAAGAAAAATATATAAATTCTTAATTTTTTAATACAAAATATATGTAATCTAGATTTTAGTATCTGAAAATTATGTTTTATAAATATCACATATAAATGAGATATAAAAGAATTGTAAACCCCAGGGGGTGCCTTTTTTTAATGATTTTATTTTATAGTCCATCTTATTGTATATAAAAAATACCAGGTTTATTATTTTTCTTTCACTAAAGCAAAACTACAAATATTTTAGTAAAGCAGATGCCACTACTTTAAACAAGATGTCGTACTTTAAAATGCGTTTTACTCGAAATGTACTTTTTGAAAATGGTCAAACTGCGGGGACAGGGATTGCTCAAAAAGTTTTGGTAATAATTAACGGAAATTTTTATGTATATTTTGTATAATAGTAGAAGTGTTTTAATCTTCAGATTTATCAATTATTTTTGTTACAAAATTTACAGTCCCTTATGTGAATATAATCACTGTTTTAAAGCAATTTCATATAATATAAGAACAAGTGATCTAGTTTTTGTAAGAATTAAATATCTCTTATCCTGAAGGTCATTTTAAAAATGAAAAGCAAAGTAACACAACAAAGTTGAAAATTAAAAACTTTTGTTCATAAACGTTTTTGTACAAGAATGGGCCTCATACATATGTAATTTTTTAAGAAATCTTACTCATTTTTCCCATTTTGGTAATAATAATCTTTTTCTCTTCTTAATTTTATCATATTTTTTTCTTAAAATGTACTAAACTCAAATCTAGCCTCCCTCCCAAAAAATTCCCTTTACTCCATTTTTTTAAAGTTGTAAGTATTCTGACACTTTTAAATACTTCTTTTTGCAATCATTTTATACAAACAAAACTGATAGACTGACTGTTTTAGTGTGTCATTACAAAGTAACATGAGTTTTTTGACAATGAAATTCCTAATTTTTAAACTTCGGTTAAGTGACGTCGATTACTGTCACCTCACTCTCTCAAACTTCCTCATCACGCCAACGTGAGGACGTTAAGCAACAAGGAGATTTAACGTCTGTATTAAACCTCTGCATGAAAATATTTTTTTAACGACAAGAGTTTCTGATTACATTTTTCTATTCACCTGGAGGCCCGTAAAATTTTTAAACATTTTAAAAACTAACTATTTTTAAATAATGTTAATAATAATTATATAAAAATAAGACTACACATATCAAATCATTTAAAACTCATTTATATATCAAACAAAAATACGAAACGAATACTGCAGAGAGAAATATTTTGAAGGAATAAGTAATTATTCTAAAAAAAGTATTACAAATTCGAGGACAACAGAATTTACTTAGTGTAACGTATTTATTTATTATAAACTACCTTTATTTTGCAAATGCTGTTACTGCCTCTTTTTTTTTCCAACATTATTATGAACACGGAGGACAATTCTTGCCCTAAATTAAAAGTTGTACTTTTTTTTAATGAAAGTTACTTTTTTCACTACTAAAAGCAAAAAATTGATAACGAAATGGAAAAGATGTTACAATTAAAGATTTTGTAAATTAAAAATCTCGAAAAAATCACAATTAAAAATATTTACTAAAGTATGCTTTCATTTCGCGGTTTGAAAGATGAGAAATGGTTGAGCTAGGGCAGGTTATTTCTCTAATATTGGCCTCCAAGCTAAGACATCTTATATATATATATATATATATACTTGAACATTTATTTGCTGCTCAAGTAACGATTACATGCGTTAAAAGTATTAATTGTTGCATTTGAGAGTTTATTTGTATAATGAATTTCTTGTTTATGGAGTTGCATTATTATTGTTACATAAACATGAATAAATATTAATGTAAAAATCTCACACGAAAATTCGGTAAGAAAATAATAAACAAGAAAAGCTGCGAGATTGCTTAAAAATATTCTCTTCCTCAAACAGTTTGGGGTTTCATTATTTACTTTAAATTTCTGATTCAATTAAATAGCTCCCAATAAAAACATGTATCTGAATTTTAAAAAAAAAACAGATTAAATAAATAATATTTTTAAGAATTAGTGCTTACGTTATCCACATAAATTAAAATCTTGGAACTTTTAACAGATTGGTCGTGCTAGTAGACTATAAAATGAGATTCTTTTAAACACTAAATACCATTAGTTAACAAAGTGATGCCCGATAGACCGACAGAAACTGATCAGGACAAATAGTTCCCCATGTTTAAGTGGAAAAATTCTCACCAACCCTATGTGGTATCTTATTACATTCTTACCCCACTTCTGGGGGAACAAACCCGTCCAGGAAGTTTGGTGTGAACAATCATAAATTGCCACAATTCGGTAAGCTAAATTTTATCCCCAAGGTTGAATTAGCTACTTCATGGATTATTTCGAGGTATAGGCAGACGGAACAGAAACGTTTTACAAAAAGCGTATAAATGGATAATATTTATGATATTTAGTGTCACTTAGATTAGAAAACGTATATAAAATTATTTTAACAATATTATTACAATAAAAAATTATTTAAGTACAATATTTTGACAAAAAATGAACATAGAATGAACCATTTTCTAAATATTCTCCTTTTGTGAAAAATGCTTCTATTATAATAATATTTCGCCTGTATGTAGCTCAGACCTCTGTACAGAGGCTGAACTAGAATTTTTGAAATAAATAACTTAGAAATGGATTTATCCGCATTTTTATTTACAACAGGAAGACTACTGAAAAAGCATGATAATTCATTTTAATTGGGGGTAACTCTGAAATTAATGTGAATTTTTCCCGAAATCTGATTTAAAATTCTCACAATTCTTTGCTATATAACTTTACACACACACAAAATATTATTATTATAGAAGCAATTTTATTAAAAAAAAACTTTTTATACACTATTGGCCTCCGTAAGTACAGCACTGGAAGGAAGCAGCTGCAGAGTAACGCAGGTACCAGCCATTAGCAGAGGTAAGATAATGCGAAATGGGTTACAATTTCAGCGCGGACGTCGCGCGTGCTGCACTCCTCGAGGCTGTTTGGTGAGGTTTCAGACGATTTCAAGTTCGGCAATTGTGTTTCTTTGGTTTTCAAAACGATCCAGTTATGTCTAGTGAAAGCAACGATCTACTTTGATCAGAAATATCCAAGTTCGACAGAGAAGGATAGTGACCTACCGGAATTTGTACGGTTGCATCTTGGAAAATCAGTATTCATGTTGGACGAAACCAAACAACTGTAATGCCCGGTGTGGTGCGTTCGATTTTAGGGCGACAGGTTGGGAGGATCATCCTCGATTCACTTACGCCCGTACGGACAGGCCGATTGAAACATGGCAGGAGGACTGAGACAAAAATAGTCATCACGCGACCGCGCTTTGCACGCGACGGTCGTAATTCGGTGACCTGCGCGTATCATTCGGCATGATTTTGGGTACCGGTGCGGCCTGGGGCGTCCATTGTGATTACCATACGGAACACGGGCATTAAACGCCAATGATTTTGCGGTGAAAGGTGTAGACGTTGAGAATGGGCCGGTTGTCTTTACTGACGAGTCGCGCATCTGTCTGCAACACCACGATGGTCGGATTCGAGGTCTGAAGACAACGTGGAAGGATGCTGAACAACTGCACCGCCATACTTGTGTCCACACCGGGTATTATGGTATGGGGTGGTATTGTATATCCTCTCGCGCACTCCTCTAGTACGCATTGCTGGTACTTTAAAGAGCCAGAGCTACTTGCTTCTCCGAGGTGTTGGAGCATTTGTTCTTCCTTACCTTCAGGGGCTTGGCCGCAGCCATATTTCAACAGGATAATGCGTGACCACACGTGGCACGCATTGTCAAGAGTTCTTCGTCAATCCTGGGTGAATTACTTCCCCTAGCCGGCTCTCTCCCCGGATCTTTCACCGATAGAAAAACATGTGGTCCATGGTTGCTGAACAGTTGACCCAGATTACACCCCCAGCTGTCACACCAGATCAACTTTGGCAACGTGTGGAAGCTGCTTGGTCATACTGTACCCAAAGAACACATCCAATGTCTCTCTTTGAATCAATGCGGGTGTGTGGCAGCGGTGATCTCCAACAATGGCGGCGCTACTCTACAGCTACTGATTCTGGCAGGAACCACACATGAAAGTACTCAAATTTAATCATTTGATACTCGGTCAACATCTTATCTACAAAAATAAATTTTGTTCTGCTATCTCTTGTCTTTCTTGAATTATTTGCATTTGCCTTGGTGACCAACTAGGTAGGGTATTCTAAGTTAATTTTTGTACCAAATATTGTATTTAAATAATCTTTTTGTCCTGTCCTTAAAAACAATTTTATACATGTATTTTTATCTAAGTGACACTAAATATCATGAAAATTATCCATTTATGCGCTTTTTTTAAATCACAATTCCGAAAGTAGTGGAATACCTTAAGCCCCGTGCCATTCCCGGAACGAAGTATAGTTCTCGGGAATACTAAAAGTTCAGAAATCTTACGATTTCTCGGGTAAGAAACCTTATTACCGGTAAATCGAGAGAAACACTAATTCCTGACCAGGAATAGTAAAGAAAAATATATAAATTCTTAATTTTTTAATACAAAATATATGTAATCTAGATTTTAGTATCTGAAAATTATGTTTTATAAATATCACGTATAATTGAGACAAGAAAAATTGTGTGTGCAACACACAGGATGAAACACGCTACAGATACCTGGTATGGAGGATTTGGAAAACATACCTCCTACTAAAAAAGATAGTCTTAAAAATTAAATTAATTTTAAAATAATAAGCTGAATAAATTTCTTTTTATAAATCAAGCTCATACGCAAAAATATTTTAACATAATATTTGTAGAAAAAATGGTCTTAAAAGGTTTAAAGAAAACCATTTTTAAAACTTTTATTTCTCTATTTATGAAATTCTCACTGTTGATTTCTATAGTATACTTTAACAAATTTGATCTATTCTAAATAATCCAAAAATCAACCACCACGAATTACCACCAATTCAAACCACGGAGAATCAAAAGAGGGGGTGGGGGTCTACAAATAAAATGGTACCTCATTTTGCGACTTTGAACCACTATATATTTGTTGTTGCTTTTTATGCCACCTGATCTCGATTGTATCAGATCTAAGCCCTCGAAATTCTTCAAGGCAAGGAGCAAGATGTAGGCTGATCGTTAGCCTTAGCCTTGAGCACCATACATGTGACTATACGATTTTGCTCGATTTAAACCCAATTTTGAGGGAGAATACTTTGGACGTGGTCAGGGGCCTTCCATCTCTCTTCCCCCTCCTCGAACCTAACGAGAGGACTTGACGACGACGGACTATCGACGACTATTTAGGTATACAGCACTTGCAAAGGCACTGTAGATTTAAAAACATTTATGCCTTCTCCGGGATTCGAACCCAGGCCCTACGGCACAGCAGTCAGCGTCGCTAACCACTATACCGGACATTTAATTGTTGTATGCAAAGTTTTTCAAAGAACACTTTCCACCAAAGGAATAAATTATTTTTTCTATTGATTTTAAAACTAATGACTTGATAAAAAAATAAGTTTTTCATTCATTATAACATGGTGGATCTCCGTTTTACTCTAACAGAATTTCTGTATTTTGCGAACTTTTACCTGCAAGAACATTTTACGAATTTCTTCGTAAAATAACCTCCAAATAGCGAAGTGCATTTTCTATTTAATGAACTTTTTCTCTTGTGATCAAATTTTTTTCTTGATTTTTAAAATATTTCTGAACTTTCGCATGATAAAATCGTTAGAAACATTTCAACGCGAATTACACTGAACAAGAGATGATGCTGAAGGGTTTTTGGTACATTGCAAACATGTGAGGCTATTATATGAGAAAAAGCTTTTTCAAACAAAAAACTGAATAAAAAAATTAACAGACTTTACCAGTAATTAAATTTAAGGACGTATGTAATATATGCTTAAAATTAACGGTAATAAAAAAAGTTTTTTTTAAAATTGCTTGCGTCATAAAATTAGAAAATGCGTGGCTTTAAAACTCTCTTCATTTTTAATATAAAATTATTTTTTAAAGTTGAAAAAACAATGCATTTCTGAACAACGTTATTTTTTCTAGAATTTTCTTGCAGATTTCTTTTGAGTGGATTATTTATATAAAATATATAGATATTATATAATTTACAAAAAAACAACAAAAAGGTTGGAATATTTATTTTATTAATAATATAGTGTTTATGAATCTAAAACTTGTTTTACGTGGTTTATAAAATATATTGGAAGAGAGGAATCTCTATTTAACAAATTTTCTACGAAACGAACTTTTTTTCGGGATTTAGTGACTTCATTAAATAGAGGTTCGACTGTTACAAAATTGAATTCATTGTTAATGAAGAAATACAGTATAACGAAAACAAAGAGGGATAAATTCATGTGACGTCATAGTCACGTGATAACTACAATCATATTTCCATCAATCAGTTTATAAATTCATGGGACTTCACTATCTCATGATAAACACAAATACATGTTTCCAGACAATCAGTCCATGCGCTTTGTTGTTGCCAACTCTTTTTGCATAAACTTTCTTTTAAAAAGAACACATTTGTCAGTGCTAATAACGTACATATGTAAGCAAAATGCAACTGATTCTAAAATACAGTAACATAATACTTTTTTTTTGTAGTTTTAAAAAACTTTAAAGAATTTTAATATTTGAGCAACTTTACCCAATTATTTAATTCGAAACTTCATCTAAATTTTACAATTAAAGTCGTATATAAAAAAAAATTATTTTATTATCAACAAAGAAAATTTTTATTTTTGCTACTTTTTATTAAATGGTTACAATTAATATAAATATGTATATATAATACATAGGTAGAAATAAACATTAAGTGGTAGTGAAGATTTTTGGTAATTGTAATTTGGAATTATCATATTGTCATCCAAAACAATCGTGTATATAGAATTTCAGTTCAAATGAATGCTTTTAAATTTAGAAAACTTTCCAAAGTTTTGACACAAGTCATAAAATGATGATGCTAAAGTGGCTGGGGTGCTTAATTCCTTAAATAATTAGTTTTAACCAATTAAGTTGTTGTATTGCCATCCAAAAGAATCATGTATATAAAATTTCAGCACAATTGAGCGCTTTAAAATGTATTTTATGAACGATTGAAAATTCCACCAAGATAAATAAATAAATACATAGAGAGAGTGAGCTAATAGTAGGAATTGAAAAAGAGCATAATGATTTAATGCTGCATTGTTGTAGCTGTACACACCCAGTTTGGCTAGTTTAGATGAAAAACAGGTTTCCCTTGGCTTTTTCTAGAGCAACACTTGCAGTACAGCAAGAGACGAAATCTAATCTGGTTTCAAAAACCAGTAATTAATTTAATAAAATTTACTTAATTAATATTTGAAAAAACTATTAACATCAAATGTCATCCACTAAAAAAAATTCATAAAAAAGTTTTCAAAAAAAGTAGACTTTGGATGAATAAGTATAATGACAGAGGTTTGAACAGATAAATAACTATAAAATATGCGCGAAGGTAAGGCTAATAGTAGGAATTATGAAAATTGCTACTTTTATTCTATCTTTAGCACTTTAGGAAATTACATGGCTGTAGCTTGGGAGCATTTGAAATCAACGCCAGTGGATATACTGGTGTGAAGTTCACTTATCTGATTTTGAAGCTCCATACATTTGCCAGTCTGTCAAAGTCCGTGTTTCCGGTCAGTTCAAGGTTGTTTATTTCCGCATCTCCTGGGGGATTTAAAGATGGAAGCTATAAAATACCGGGCAGCGGCCATCCCGGTCTCTATAATTTACTGCACCTAATACTTCCATTTCATAACGTCAATGAATTAATCATTAATCTCCCCATATTCAGCAGGCATTTCAATGGTAGTGCGTTGCTTAAAATCAAGTCATCTCTACGGAAAGGGGTTTCTAGGCTGAAATCTGGATTAAAGAGTGTTTCCTCCGGAAGGTTAGTAGAAGAACCCAATTAATAGCCCTTAGAATTTAATTTTATTGATATCAAAATCAACCATACTTTGTGGCTTGTGTTATGCTGTGAACTTTGCTTGAATAAAAGGCCAAATTCACTAATTCGCGGCAATTTCATCAACCATAAAATGAAGAAACCATATAAGAAATTTGTTTTGCCCATCATTTAGTAATGAAACAAGTCATATATATATAAAAAAATGTTTTAAGACAATTCCTACTTAGGTCAACAAAGAAAATTTTTGATTTGTTTTTGTTAAGCAAATTGCAATTAATATAAATAATGTATATGCATACCTTTTTAGAATCACAGCATTAAGGTATCCGACTACGTTCGGAACCGTGATTTTACAAAGAGATGTGTAAATGGATAATATTCAGTATTTTGGTATCACTTAGATTAGAATACATGTATGAAATTGTTTTGGAGACATTATGACAAAAAAATTATTTAAATACAATATTTTGGCAAAAGAGTAACTTAGAATAATCTTAGAATGTTTACTTCTTTTGTAGAAAATACCTCTATTGTGGTAATGTTTTTTCTTGTTAGCTCAGACCTCTGTACAGAGGCTCAACTAGAATTTTGGAGATTACATAACTCAGCAGGAGTGGGTTTTATCCATGTTTTACGAAAACAGAGGGAGAATTTTAAGAAAATACGCCGATAAATATTTCAAATGATTGTAACTCTGAAAATGTTAAATTTTCAAGAATTATAGTGGGCTCTGTACAGAGGGTCTGGCTTCTCTGAAGCAAAATGTAAAAAGCATTTTGCAAAAGAGGTTTGACTGGGAAAAAGTTATTCTAAGTTAGTACAACCCAAATATTAATGACTAAATAATTTTTAAAACACAATTTATATATTCTTGAAATGACATATATAAAGTATCCATTTATGCGCACAAAATCGGTTCGAACGTGATCGACATACTGAAATATTTAAATAGAAAGTGATTTTCCTTGCTTAATTTTTGTTTCGCTTCTAAATGGGGGCAAGGATGGCGAACCAATGGCGACACAATATTTTTGGGCGCATACTGATCAAAGCGGTTTGCGTTTTAGTTCAAAATAACAATGTTCACTATGAAGTATTACGAACAAACACGAGTGATCGGTCGCGGAGTGGCGAGGCGCACCCTCGTTTGTTATTGTTATTGTGTTTATTATTATTATTACAAGAAATTACAAGTATTTCTTCAACTTGAAAAAAATATCAAAGATTTAGATGTACATGAGAAACCAGGCATAGAAAAAGAGTTATTGAAGAATTAGTTTCTGTAATTGAGATTCTTCAATTACGGAATTTTCAATGAGATTTTCTCAACTTCTGAAATGCAACTAATTGATTTCCACTCTAGTTCAACATAAGATTCAAAAATTTATTGAAAGGAGGAAAAAATTGGAATTAATTGAAACAGGAAGATTAATAAGTAAAAATGACAATAACGAAATTTTGGGAACATGGAATTCTATTACGGAACTTTTTGTTTGAAGAAGCTGGCTCAATACTGTTTTAACCATATTTTCATCTATCTATACCTTTTGAGTCATTATTTTCAGAGATGAATAACATTAAAAAACTTTCGCCTAGAAACCGTTTTGGCAGATAATATATATTCCGTACGCATTCTACTTATTTAGCAAAAGTAATATTACAATCTAATATAAGTCAATCACCTTACAGAAGCACACAAAAGGAATTTAACACAATATAGGTGCACATATAACTAAAACATTTATTATTACCATACAAGAGCAAAATATCTTTTTTCGTAGTGAATAAACAGTTTTAAGTTGTTAATTATTCAGTTTATTATATTTTTCGCGGCAATCCACTAAATTCGGTATTTTACACGGCTCGTCTATACACTCCGGTAAACTTTCTTTAGAAAAAAGTATTGCCATTGGTCCATAATGGTTCGCCACCGCGGTAGATTGTTTGGACTATTATTTTTTTGTATGTGTTATACTATTTATTCATTAATTAAATTTAAATATTGTAATAAAATAGTATATAGTAAAATGAAATCACATTCTCAGAAATAAGGCTATCAAAGGTGAGATTCCAACCCCCGACTTTTGGAATAGAAGTCCAACGCGCTACCCGTTGCGCTACAGGGACACAACGAACGAGTGTCCTTTTTATATATACTGTTGGACTATTATTTTTGCTTGTTACTATTAATTCATTTTTAATTTAATTAATGAATTAATATTTGAAAAATGTGTATTAACATGAAGTGTGATCCACTGCAAGTTTAAAAAAATGTATTTGAACTTGAGTGGATGAATAAAAAGTATTTCATTAAGGTATCCGACTACGTTCGAAACTGTGATTTAAAAAAAAAAACATAAATGGATAATTTTCATGATATTTAGTGGCACTTAGGTTAGAATACATTGTTTTAAATACATTAGATTAGAATACATTGTTTTGATTAGAAAATTGTTTTAAGGACATTTTGACAAAAAAAAAAAAATCATTTAAATGCAATATTTCGGCAAAAAATTAACTTAGAATAATCTTGTTTCAAAATTTTCTCCTTTTTGTGAAAAATGCTTCTATTACTTTATGTTTTGCCTGCTATATAGCTCGGGCCTCATAACAGAGGCTCAAACTGCCGATTTTGAAAATTCCTGTTTTTAGGAAGTTACAACCCATTGAAATAATTATCGGGGTTTTCTTTTTTAAAATTTCTCCCCTCTGTTGTCGTAAAACATAGATAAACCCACTTCTAAGTTATATATTGCAAACATTCTAGTTGAGCCTCTGTACAGAATCACGACTGCATATGTGCGGGCAAATATTGTATAATAGAAGCATTTTTTCACAAAAGGAGAATGTTGAAGAAATGGTTTCATTTTACATGGTGTTTTGTCTAAAATAAATACAAGCCTTAAATAATTTTTTTATTGGCAATACTATTCTTAAAACAATTTTGCATGCATTTCAATTTAAGAACGACACTTTAAATATATAAAATATTATCCATTTACTGCGCTTTTGAAATCACTGAGTTCGATCGTAGGTGGATACCTTAACGATTGAAATTTGAACGAATGCTGCCGTAGTATATACAGAAGGCGGGTAAGGGCTAATGTGGGAAATTTAGAAAAGCCATGACAGCATATGGCGGATGTGGCCACTAATGATAAAGGTTTTACTTGCGCAGACAAGGTACATTGCATTTTTTTTTTTCACCGAACAAAAGCCAGTTGTCATCTGCACGGAACTTACGAGGCAAATGCTTTTGATAAAAAGAGAAAAACTTACTCGCGTCTCACTAACGAGGAGAAAAACAAGAACATACGTACTCTTTGATGCTTTCAGGTAGAGGTACGTAGAGACGAAAAATGCCCTAGGTTACGAATCCGGAAAGTGCTATAACTTGGAAAACATTTGTTTTTGGGGCATTTACTTTTTTATTTATCAAAACAAAAGTTGGGACGTTATTGGAGGAGACAGGTTTTTTGTTCTCAGTGAGTGACATTCGTTGCTATGGGAACCAGAGATCGGTGGTGACGCGTGCTGGAAGCAAAGAGAGAAAGGGTCATGTTTTTCTTTCTTTCACTTCTTTTCTTTTTAAAGTTTATGGTCGAACAAAGGAAAAATTCGGAACAAGCTAGAAAATATTGGTGGGTCTGGGAAAAATTATTTGGAAAAGGTACGGAATCTGTATGGATCTTTAGAAATTGTTCGGTATGCTTAAGACATTTTGAAGTTATTGAAGCGAGGCTTTTAGAAATCGGTTTTTTTTTGGAATCGAATCCTTTATTGAGGATCAATGAATTATTTCCGTTATTTATAAGGTTTCATGACGATGTACAGAAATAGTTTTTTTTTTATTTTGGATCGTGAAGGAAAATAAATTCTGATATTTCTCTCGGATAGGATAAGTAGATGCGCGTTGGAAAATGTAAACATTCACAATGCTTGAAGGAATAAATAATTATGCACGCAGAGTGGTTTGAAAATATTTTGCAGATGGGGACCAAAATGTTATTTTAAATCTTCGAGAAAAGAATAACACAATTTGGTGTGAGAACAAATTTTTCACCCAAATGAAGTATGTTGAAAAGAAAAGGATCACTTTAATTGAATTTAAACATGTGTAAAACTCATATGCAGATAATATCACGATTAAAAATTCAAAGTTATATAACACATTGTATGCCAAGTGGCTGAGAGGTAGCTTATCGCGCTTCTACGCCACAGGTCCGGGGATCAAATCCCGGGCTGGGTGGAACCGACTCAGCCTTTCATCCCTTCAGTGGGCTGATAAAATGAGTACCAAACTTGCGTGGCTTGTGTGGTGGTACCCCTTTTATTTATTTACTGTTAGTTTCACGTCATATTTACCATCTAACCGGAACTTTTGCACGTCAACCTCAGCGCCTATGGTCACGAAAATTGAAATAGGTACAGTAGACCTTGGCCCTCATGGGCTGTTGAGCTACTGAATAGTAATATAAAACATCAGTGGCTGTAATTACTCAGTAAATACTAATATCAGACTTTTATGAAATACCCTGGGGGTGATGCATACTAGTACATGTCAATGTAAGAATTGTTAAAGATTGCTAAGCTATGTTGCAAAACTTCTGTGTGCATTTATCAATTGTTACTCTAGATCATAGATTCCCTAGCTTTCTCATAGACCTCTTGCCCTGTTTTTCGGTATGGGGTAGACCCCTCCTTAATTAATATTGAATTTTTGCAATTTATCAACTTAAATGTCTTTTTGACAGTTGGTACTACTACTGAAATGAAAGAATTAAATTTCTAATTGTAATGAAGAATAGTGTTTGAAATTTAAAAAGCACATGTTAATTAATTAAATTAAATTAAAAGTTATTTAATACATAAAATAACTGTTAAAACAACTAAACAACCCAAAAATGATTTTAATATGGGAGGAGGGATGAATTTGGTGCTCTACAATAACAAATTTTCAACATTTGATATCAATCTTGTCAGATTTAACCTTAAATCTCCTCTGTTAATAGTGTCAAGTTTCTTCCTTTCTTTCTTTCTATTTTTTATTTTTGGAGATTGGCGTAGCTTAAGGCTTCTACTGGGAAAAGCAATTAAAATTCCCTCATGATATTTTCAGGTGGGGACAAAATAATAGGTTTGAATTTTTTAAAGCCCAAATTGCTGACATCCGTTTCTAAACTTCAAAATATTTGATGGTACTTGTGCGATTAGTTCCCTATTGAAATGTCATGACTTTTTCCATTATATGACCAGTTTGGCTTCACTGTGGTATTACAATATTAAAGCATTCTCAGGCACGGTTTCAAGAATCCTACGAATAAAAGCCATTTAAATGTTCAACGCACTTTAAAACGTCCTGACAAATTGTCTTTATCAAATTAAGAGTATTCGGGCCCACCCGTATTATACTTCTTTATCTTAACTCTAGAAATGAACGCTGAAATAGTTCTTGTTTTAATAAAATTTATGATGACACCTTTTGTAAGTGCAAATTAACCTCATTAAATTTAGTAAATGAAATTGTTAAATAGGTAAAATTTGGTTTCCAATAGATTACATTTTCTTTTAAAATTAAAGTCTCGATCTAGTTTAATGAGAGCAACTATCACATAGACCCCCATTTACACCTCATGGACCCCCAATTTATTTTCTTCCTGACGTGGACCCCTTGAAAGTCGTCATAGAACCCTGGGGGTCACTTTGGGAATCACTGCTCTAGATCTCCGATATTTTAAAGAACCAGAATCTTTCTGCCAGGACTTTTCATACATTTTGGATTGACAAAAGGAGAGGAAAGCATGGAGAGGATCCAAAGATATGTGAGCTGTATTGGCTTGCTATTATCTTATCGGAAATTGGCTCTGAGATAACATGTCAGGAAGGATAATGCAACCTGCCACAGGATGTTCGAAAATATGTTTTATCAGTTAAAATTGCTTGTAGAATGATACGACGTGATCTGTTGTCATGAAATGTAAAATCCACACCCTCATACCAGTGATGAAGGAATATATGGTTCTGCAGTGACGCACACAAGGGGTTGTCCTAGGAGTCCGGACGCCCCCCATGACCCTTGACTTTTTTTCGATTGGTTATAATCCTATGTATATATTATGTAAAAATTAATTATGTACTTGTTATTAATAATTAATTGCATCAATTAATGCTAATTATTTATTCCATAATTAACTTTGTATTGTTTTTGTTCCCGAAAATCGACAAAATCAAAAGAACATGTTGGGCTGCGTGTTGGAGCATGATACCAAAATGGTGAATTCTCAACCTTTGAAAAATTTTTGTGTGCGCAACTGTGCTTCTGTAAAAATAAATTTACTAAGACCACTAGCCTCGGTCCCTCTACATAGGATACGATAGTCGTTTGTTTCTAGACTGAAGTGTGATTCATTGCAGAGCATCATGTGATGCTAATCTGGTAGTGGGTTTGATGATCGCCTAAAATACCATTAGACGACTATGCTCAAGCTGTTGGTTTAAGGCATAGATCTTAGAACTCCTACTGTGATGATGGTGAGTAAGTGAATATTAACGTCACACTGAGAGCTTTGGTTGACGGACCATGGCCAAGTGACGTGGACGACAGCTGAGCTGGCACTCCTCTCTCCTAACTACTACACCACACCAACGGGAGGACGTTTGATATCTCGACAGGTTTAACGTGCATCGCTCCCTTAAACGGTGGGTCTTTAGAGGAACTGGGCTCGAACTCGTGACAAGACCAACCACGACCCGATACCTTGACCACTCGGCTATAGCGTCCTCACTGTGATGATGGTAGAAGACATTTCAGATGGTATGAAGAGAGAGAGAGAGAGATTTAACCTTGTATAGCAATCAATGGATGCTCTTTGAAGCAATTCCACAATCCTAGCTCACAGTCATCCGATCTCCTAAAAATCATACAGCTTCACCTTTCATAGCCTTCATCTTGATGAGTTCCTTGCAGTAACCATTGCTGCCAGCCCCTTTTTCACATCTGCATCCGCAAGGTGAAAGTGGTACCATATTGCTCAAAATGACCAGACAGCTTCAAGCAACCCGAATATGTGACCCCATTCAAAATCACCCAATTGACTCTAATTACTTAGATTGGGTTTGGGCAACTTGTTTTAGCTCATTTTCATCGCAACCTTCTCCATACAATAACAATGTATTGAATTCAATAATACTATACCTTGACACTAAAGCTGCAGTACGACTTTAATCTCTTATATGCCACCAACATATATAAAACGTCTCGGTTAGCCAAAGCATTAATTTTCTGGACGTATATATACGCCTTTCCAAAGTACGATCTTTTCTGTGCACTGCTATCCATAAAATTATTCCAAACGCTTTGGAATGCAATAAAAGGACCTTGACTGTGTTTGAGAAGCATTTACTTATTTCAGATTTACTTATTTATTCCTTTTCTCCCCCCAAAAAAACCCCCATCAAAATACGCCCATCTACATGGAAAACGGTGGCATTGGAGAGTAAATTGTATAACTTTGAATCGGCAGTTAAAAAATTATTCATAATTCGCACAAATTCTCAAGATAAGAGTTAATACAAGCCCATGGGGTCACTGGTAATTATCAAACTTGTTTTTAACTTAATATTGTTTAATTAATAACAAGATACATTATATAGCACTGAAACACTTATAAGTGTATAACATCAGTGCAAATGTGTATTGCATATTTTATTATATCAGAAAGTATTTTATTTGATTTCTTTCATTAAATTAATAATTTTTAAATAATCTTTTGTTTTCGACTTTTCAGTATGCTCGCGCCCCCCTCGAAGAGTTATCGCGCACCAAAAGGAGGCATGTCTCACAGTTTGAGAACGCTGGTGTAAGGAGAAAAATATACCTTTAAAATGTAAATGTAAATGCACTTTTCTGCAATTTTTTTTAAAAAACGCAGATGTGGAGTTGCTCGTATAAATTCTCACCATAGCCTTCAAGTGTATGCCAGCCAACTGGCATCTATATTTACTTTTGTTAATCTATATGCAAGATAAGCTTTGCTCACAAATATATGCCGATCCTAATATAAAGAACCATTTCCTGTAAACTTCTACGTACATGGGAATTTTTCAGCCGACAAAAATTTGTAAAAATCAATGTCATAGCATTCAACGTTTTCTTTACTCTGTGGCCTTACTTCAAATTAATAAATTATACGTTGTAGATCCTCAGGTGCTGTATCGGTATTAGCAGGAATGGGATAACAGAGCAAATTGAATTTATGCTTAATTTTCTTAAAATCCTGCGATCTTGTGACCTCGCCCTCCAAACTCTGAAAAGGATCTCTGAATCACATCCTATTCAGATACATTGTTTGTCTAATAGAGAAAAATAAACGATTAATCTTTGATCTAGTACTGGTAAGAAATCTCGGTTCAAAGTAGATTTTCTGGATGCCTTAGTGGGCCGTTAGTTGCCCACCCTTGTCTTACATTATGTCATAACTGCATTTTTAGTTTCATCTTCAGAGAATCATCAGTCATTTTATTTATAAATAAGCATGTGGTATTATATATCGCAGGAAGGAAAAGAAAAAGCTCATTAATTTTAATTCTTTTTTAATGTCCATCTCATGAATGCCTAGGAACTCTCGGGTCTGATTAAAAGATTGTCTTCAAAGTCAATCCTAGCATGATTATAAATAAAGTAGAGTGTAGTGAAACACCAGTTATATTCATACATTGAGTCTTACCTGTTATTTATATATTAGTTAGAGAAAGTTTAGACAGCGGTGTGCCAGCTCAGTTATCGTCCTTGTCACTTGACCGAGGCTCAAAATTACGAGTTCCGTCGCCAATAGCTTTCGTGTCGCTTTGTAGTGCGACGTTAATTTAAAATCAAATCAAACGACCACTTTCGTAGTCTCCCAGTTGGCTTTAAGGCAGTGCATCTCAAACATTCAATGTTTGCGACCCAATTTCAATCATAATTTTCAACGCGTCCCCTCCATACAATAACAATGCCTTGAATTCAATAATAATGTACTTCGACGCTAAAGCTACAATACGACTTAAATTACAAATTGTATAAATTATCAAGGTAAGTATTAAATTTTGAATATAATTTTGTATACGGCAAGCGTATGGGGATAAATTAGCTTATGTTAACTTAGCCTATTAACTTAGTATAGATGAATTAATGATGAAAAATATATTGTGCAGTACAGTTATATTTATAAGTATATTATAGTAGTGTAAATATGTATTTTATTTATTATGTCACAATGTATTTTCTTTTATTTCCTTTTAGTAAAAATTAATATTTTTTAAATAATCTTTTATTTTCGACTTTTGGATATGCTCGCGCCTCCCTCGTAGGATTATCATGCTAGGAATGCTCGCCCCACAGTTTGAGAAACACTTCTAAGGTCTTAATAACTTTGTTTCCAGAAAGTTGCAACGTAGACAGCTAGAAAAGTTAAATTATCCACAATTATTACCTGTTTTATACAATACTAGTTGCTCAGTGAAAAAACGCTCTTCAGTACAATTAACATGAAACTAATTTGAAAAATTTAATCTTTTACTTTCTTGATATACACCTAACTCTTTTTTTTACGCGATAGATACGTTCCTTAGATAAACCGTTAAAAAAATCGTGTAAAAAAATACATGTGACATAAATGTAATATGGGGACAAGTTCCACGGTTTTAAAAATCGTGTAAGATGAAAAATTGTAAGGCAAGTGCCCGTGGGGGTTGCTCTACCTCTACATTTTCCTCGTGACCTAGATCTGTTGGAAGGAACGAATAAGTGCCCATATCGTTTACCTTAATATCTCTTTATTAAGATCTTAACTTAAACAATATACAATAAGAATAATAATTAATTTAAGTGAATCTGAAGTGAAAGGACACACTATTTGTACTACTAAATAATCGCGTAACCGACCACTATATCTAACTCTACCGACTATTTCTAACTTCAGTAACTACACAGTTCTTAATAACTTGATTAAACAGTCTTACCACTATATATCTTCGGGTAAACAGAAATTCGCTTGATTCTAACTGACATGGCTTTAGTTCTTGTGGAAAGGTATCCAACTTTAACTTGATCGCACAGGTACGGATAGCTTAAATCTTGAACTCAGGATTTCCTCTCACTTTAACTTAAGCACTGGCAAAACATAGACCTCGTATATTCACTTCTCATAGCCACCCCGCATACTCTAAACTTCTACTATTTATAAGATTCCTAATTTGCATTCTCACGTTTTTCTTCTGGATTTAGTTTTAAAGAATTGCCATTCTGGCCCCAAAGAAACCCAATAGGATATTAGTTGAAATCGGATAAACCCCCCGTCAAAAAACCCCTCTAAATTTTTTCCCCCAAAAAAAAAACGTGCAAAAAGTAAAAAAATTTATGTTTAATATTTTATAAAAAAAAATATTCTTTTTTTGAAAAAAAAAATTTAAATTAGGGCACAGGGAAAATTGAGTTAATAAGTTATATACAACATAAAAAAATTCAAACTGAAATTAGTAATAAAACTATACTAACAACTATTCATCGTTACTTGATAACAAGCGTGCACGATTGTTACGAACTGGATAAAAAATGCTATCATCAGTATATGTGTCAGATATGTCTAGCACAACTTAAGTTTTTCATTTAAATGAAGAATTCCATCCGTTACTAACGGCCTCCGTTGATTTTTTTTTGTTGTAACAAAATTTTATTACCCTAATGTTTTTTTGGTTTAAAGGTTTTTATATAAATTTTTGATATCCTGAAAACAAGATTTTAAGGGTTTTTTACGGGGCCTTTCTACTAAAATCCTTTTGGGGGAATTTTTTTGGGCCAGCAACCCACGTTTTTTTACAGCCATCCCCCCAAGAAAAAAACCTTGAATGCAGACTGGTGTTATTTATTTAAAGTTTAATAATGGGAAATTAAAAGGGAAAAAAGGGAGCGGGTCGGGAAAGCAGTGCTGCGGAAGAACCGGGGTTTCGTCGCGTGCCCCAAAGGAAAGGATTTTAATCCTTAGAAAAAAATTAAGGAAGTTGGGGATTTTTAAAGATAGCATTGATTAAAGTAAGATATTCGGATTTCGTACGCTTATTCATATAAGATTTGAGCTCTCTTTATATCACTCCAAAGGGGTTCCCTTTATAGTTTGCTGGTCTTGGAATGTTATCTTTGGCAATAATAAATTAGAGTTATCATGCTTAGTCTGGGTCATCCATCTTTACCTTTTACAGATTTGGGTCGATTAGATCAGTGATCCACAACCCCCGGTCCGTGGATCAAAAAGGGCCGGGGCCTAAAAAAAACTTTTTTGCCATTTTATTTAAAGTGGGGTGGCCTTTCCACGGAAATTTAAAATTAATAAAATATTTTTTTAAATTTGGGGTTTAATAAAAATTTTACGTGGGAAAATTTAAAATAAAAATTAAAAGTTAAAACCCAAAAAAATTTAAAAAATAATTTTTTACCCCGGGGGGTAAAATTAAAATTGTTAGGGTAAAAAATTTTAAAAATTAAACAAAAAGGGGTTTCCCCCCTGGGGCCGCCAAAAATTTTAAAATTTTTTTTCAAGGCGACCGGTTCCCAACGTAAAATTTTGGAAAACTTTTGGTTAAATACAAAAGAGTTTCCCAGGGGTACCTTTAAAAAAAATTTTAAAAAAGTTTTTAATGTGTTTTCCTTTTATGTCGGATCCAGAGCAATAAAAAGGTTCCTTCTTTTCAAATTTCCCCCCACCTTTGGGTTAAACCCCCCTTTTTAAAAGGGGGGAATGCGTTTAAATTTTTTTGAGATCCAAAATTCCCCCTTTTTTTAAAAAGAAATTGGAAAGGGGGAAAAAGGGGTGGTTTCTTAAATTTGACCATGGTTTAAAAAAGAGGACCCTGAATAGCCTTCCCGTTTTTTAACCTGAAACAAAAATGCCCCCACGGGGGGGAATATTCAAATCAACCCTAATTTTAAAATCAATTCCCCAAATTTGTTTTCCCCTAAAATTTTTTTAAAATTTGTGCCCGGAAAGGGGAAAAAAATTGTGTGGGAAAAAAAAAAAAGTTAAATTTTGGTAACCCTGTTATTTCAAAAAACGCGTAAAAAAAAAAAAATTAAGGGGTGTAAGACTTTTTTATTGCAAAAATTTTGGGAAAAATCGGTTTTTTTTTTAAAAAATGTTCTCGAGTTTTATTTTTTAAATTCTTTTTTTGGAAATTTTTATTTTATTCTCTTTGTTTATTTGTAAAAAAAAATGTATATCCGACTTATTACCAATACTATTCTATTTTCAACTCTTGCCAGTGAATGGATAATTTAAAAAAAAAAAATGATGTACGACCTATTAAGGAGGTTCTTTTCATTATCAGTGAGTGGGAAGGGGGGAAAAAAAAAAAAACCAAAATTGATTTAAAATTTTTCCCAAATATTGGAAAATAATGGCATAACATGTTGAATTTGAAGTTTTCTAAATGTAAAGAATTCAAATTTCAAAATATTTATGTGATGCAATTCATTTTTCAAAAATTTGTTTTGGTATTTTATGGGTTTAAATTTTGAATGTTTTTTATTTGAATTTATATTGGGTTTCTAGGGTCCCGGGGGGTTCGGGGATTTTATAAAACAATCACAAAAAAAAATAAACAGTTTTTTAAGATTGATGCGGGAATTTTTTTTTTCAAAAATCAATTCCCCTTTAAAAACAGGATTCAGCAGCAATATTCACAGAGTAAATATCCGAAGGTTTTTCACCTTCAACGAATCAAACACAATAACCAGTGTTTAAAAATACACGCAAGAAAGATTATTCAAGATAAGCAAGCCGAGCAACGCCAGTCAAAAAACCTCACTACTCGCTGGTTTTTCAGGGCTATGCCGTCCCCGGCATCTTATTTTTAGGGCGACAGAAACTTCCGAAAAAGCCGCCGTGACATTAGTGGAGAAATTCAATATTTAGAAGATTCCCGAGGGTTTGAACTCGCCAAAATGGTCCCAAAAAGATGCCAACTTGGCTTTACCGCCAAGATTTCCCCAATTCTCATTGAATCGCCATTGTAATGTAAGGGCATTGCTTGTAAAAGGTACAATTTTTAAAATAAAATAAAAAAAACAATAGAGTTTTAAATGCCAAAAAACTCAAAACAAATTATTTACACTATTTACACAAAATTTAAAAAATCATTGAGAAAACGAGAAAAAATAAAATTTTCAAATTATATCAAATGTTTTCCCCCTCTACCTTTTTCATACATATTTAAATTCTCACTGTCTTTTAATCTCTTGAAAAAAAATATATAATTAGAAAAATTTTCTACACTCTTTAGGTGTTAAATATTAAATGTAGATTTTTCAATCAACCTTTTCACGACTGAGAGAGTCATTCCTCTCATTTTAAAATTTGGGATTGTCGCATTTAATCATAAATGTATCTGTATTTCTTAATACAGAAAGTCAGAACAGAGAACGCATGCAGCAGAAAGCAATTACTTCAGTGAAAAAAAAAACTGTGATCAATTTGCACCAATGATAAAACATTCGCGGGCAGTATTCTGTTGTTATTTTAGTTGATTGTGTTTCGTAATAATATACAACACTGTGCTTTCCCACATGTTTTATGTGATTCGGTAAATATAATGTACAATAATAAAGTATATTGAAAAAAAACGAAAAAAAATGCCTGATAAAACATTGATCCAAATTCAATTTACACATTATTTCAGAAAAACTACACATAGTTTTGTATTTTTCTTATGTTTTTATTTATTTTACGTCTAAATAAACTAAAACAAATAATATATAAAAAAGAATTTAAAGTTAATTTTTATTTAAGTCACAGCAAAGATAAATTATATTTAAATTATTATTAACTAAATAATGACAATTAATATAAATATGTATATACATATTACAGAATCACACTATTAAAGTGGCAAAATAGAAAGAGATTTTCCTTGCAATTTAAAAATTTTTTTCTATATAGCGTGTTGGATTATTATTTTTGTGTTTGTGACTATTTATTCATTAATTAAATTTAATTATTCCAATAAGTCCGTGGGTAGCCTAGTGGTTAGAGCACCGGACTCCGGACCGGAAGCCCTGGGTTCGATTCCCGTACCGCCAAATTCCCTTCGAGTACACGCGGAGCACGTGCTCGTTAAATCAGTGGGCCCGAAAGTCTTGTGGGCTGAATCACGAGTGCATGGAACTGGAGAAAATTTCCTTCCAATTCAGTTCCCTGCAAATTGTGGAGGTGGAGATAGGTGGTGCGCTATCTATCGTTCCTTCGGGAATTTATCCGCTCAAAATCGTGCTGTCACCTATATGGTGCTCAAGGCTAAAAGCCAACGACAGGCGTACATCTAGCCCATTGCCAAGATGAATTTCGTTGGCCTCGATCTGACTATGTCAGGCAGGTGGCATGAGTAACAATAACAATTATTCCAATAAAATAGAATAGTAAAAAAAAAATCACATTCTCACAGAAATGAGGCCATACCAGGTGGGATTCCAGGTGGGTTATATCCCTATATACAACCTTTGGATTAGAAGTCCAATGCGCTACAGGGATATAACGAACGATTTTCATTTCTATATACACTGTTGGATTATTAGTTTTCTTTGTTAATATTTTTATTCATTAATTAAGTTTAACTAATTAATTAATATTTGAAAAAACTGTATTATATAACATCAAGTGCCATCCACTACAAGTTTAAAAAAATGTATTTGAACTTGAGTGGATGAACAAAAATTATTTTATTAACCATTAAAAATTTGAACAAGATATATCAATAAATATATAGAGAGAGAGTGTGAACTAATAGTAGGAATAGAAAAATATTTTCTCGTGTTTATTAAATTTGTGTAATATTATATTTTTTAAGAGATTTAAGATTTATTTATAAATCAATTAGGCAGGACATTACTAACAAGCTTCAAACACTATTACAAGCTTCATTAAACTTCTCTTATTCAAATGGGAAAAATTTGCATTTCGGGTGGACTGCTTGCTGAAAACAGGCAGATGCAGCTGATTGGTTAGCTCATTCGGATGTTATGAATGATAAGCAGAATCTCATTAGTCCTGTCAGGCATATTCTTTGAATATGACATTTGAGCATGTTGTTCGGTAAAGGAAAATATTTTTCCTCCAATGTTTTCGCTTTTAGATAAATATTATTAGTAGAAATGGGAGAGAAAGGATTATGTACAAAAAACAACTGATAGTACAAGAATACTTTTGTATGTGTGTGGTTTCATTAATTAGTTATTTTTCATTTTTGGAATAAAATTAGTTTTAGGTTTTAGAATGATTCCATAATACAGTGAAAAATCGCTGAACACGAAACTGCAGGAACTAAAAAATATTTTCATGTTAAAGGATAATGCAAAAGAAACATATCTTCAACAAAATTAAATTTATTAGAGTATATTTTAAACACATAGATATGTGCAATATATATGCATGAATTTCATAAAAACCTATGAAACAAAGACATTCACAAGAACTTATTAAAATTCAATGCAAAATTTTCTAGTTTTTGAAAAATAAATCATTTATTGAATTTTTGGAAAATAATCAATATTTATCTTTGCAATGACTTTTTTAGCAACAAATTGTCAACAAACTGTCTTATGTCGTCCCTTTTGTTATTCATTTCACCATTGGAATGTACGTCTAAATAACTGCGCATACTTTTCATGTTATTCCTCATTTCGGAAGCGGTGGAACCGGGGCTGCATTATTCATTTCATTTTTGTCGTCGTAATCTGCATCCATGATATTTTTTGAGCTTTGAACGAACTCCGAAATGTCTTTGCTGCCATAATTGTGGCTGTACACACATTATCATTTGCTGCATTCTTCTCGATGCGATGAGTAGGACAGTCCAATAATACAGAAACTTCCTCTAACTTCGGCTGATGTTTTCCGTTTCAGTTTCGTGTTAAGAGAAAAAAAGTGTATGAAAATGCATAATAGTTTGTCGGGACCGTTGTATTATTTCGCGTTAACCAATATTTCGTCTTAAGCGTTTTTGCATTAAACGTATTTCACTGGACTTTGTATTTTATTTCAATGACTGCTGTGTAGCGCAGCTCTCGTGAATTACACTTTATTGATTCTGTATTGCTTAATACGTGTTACTGTTTCTTGCTTCCATTTCATGTCTTGTATTTACGTGTGATTTTACCTAAGGGTTTTTTTTATTATAATGTTTTCTACTTTGAAAAGGGTATTGCTCTCTCCTCTGCAGTGATTTTAGTACTTACAGGACTCAGTATATTAAAGTTATGTTGGCGACAAATAGGGAACGTGAAAAACAAATTATTAATATTTAACTAAAACTTTCGGATTAAAAATTCTTGAATTTTAATATCTAAATAAGAAGTCAATGTTAAAAATGTAATATTACTTATATTCGACAGTTTTTAAAAAATGAGTATGTATAATAAAACAGGAAAATAGTCTTCTAAATAGTTAAGATGGAATTCTCCACATTTCGAATACTTCAGAATAATAAAAGTAGTATATATTTGCAATAAATAATATATATGATAACAATAATAATTAGATATACTGAATTGGAAAACATTCCTTAATTAAAAGTGAACCAGTCCGACAATGAAGTATAGAGCGACATTGTAATTTGTAAATTCAATTTCCTTAATTTTTTTTTTTTAAAAACCAGCTTCTCTTTTCTAACTCAACATTTCTTGTATAACTCTACCTACCACAACATGTACAACTTTTCCTGCACACACTGGAAAATAACGAAAGCCATCTTTCTCATGAGCTGACAGCTAATCAAAGAGCTTTGTTCCAGTTAAATTTTTTCTCCACGTGCTTCTTTAAACACGCCCACTAAATTCAGTCTCAACAGCCAATCACAATGTTTTCTTTTCCAGTATGACAATTTTCACCCTCGTCATTTCAACGTTACGGTTTTATCCAAATACGGGATTGAGAGTTGCTTCACAATCCATATGTCCGAAGACGAATTGCAATTTAACTTAATCGAAAGTATATTTATCCCGAAAGCTAATGTCAGAAAGGGTGAAAAGTAAGATTTAAGGAACTTTCAATGAGGGATGATAGTCTGTGAAAGAAGAGCTGCTGCCAACTTCTCAATAACAACTTTTCTATGATTTTTTTGACCAACAATATTTCGGGTGCTTAGAGAATGATAACTCAAATTTTTTTTCAAAGAAAAAGAACTAGTTTGGTCTTAAGATGTTGGTAAATAATAGAGAGAGGACGCATAGTCTACAGCAGGGGTGGGCAGACTTTTCCGGGGTACGCGCGCGGGCTACTTCTAATTTTTTCAAGGTGTTGCGGTCCTCCGAGTGGCGTAGGTATTGTGAGTTAAAAGAAAGTATACAATACACAGTCGGACCTCCATTTTACGAACCTCTATTTTGCGAATTTTTTTTTTTGGAACCAAAAACATTGTACTATTTTCTTTGTTAAATAGCTTCCAATTAGCGAAGTATATTTTCTATTCAACGAAATATTCTCATATGATTCGATTTTTTTCCTCCGTATTTTTTAAAATATCGTATTTACTCGAATCTAAGTCGCACTTTTTTCCAATGTTAATGCTACTGAAAAAATCGGACGGGGCTTAGAATCGAAGGGAGAAAATGGTTTGGATGGGGGTATTTAGAGCAATTGTAGTTTCATGGATGTATTTAAAAGTTTTAATACTGATAAAATATATCTAATTATTTATTTCTTATTAATTCTCCTTTTAAATTTATTTTAATTTCGTAAAATTGGATATCGATAAACCATTTCAGACTATTTTTTCAATTTTCAGAAAATCTTGTTGGGAATTAGGGACGTGGCTTAAAATCAATGGCGGCTTTGTTTCGAATAAATACGGTATTTCTAGACCTTCGTATGTAGACTGATTATTAGGTTTTAGTGAAGGCGATCACCCCAAAATGTCTTGGCGGTCCACTAGTCGATCGCGATCGCCTTAATGCCCACCTTGGGTTTACAGCAACAGAAGGGCAAAAACACTATAAATTACATCTTAATTAAAGCAGGTTCGTCAAGAAGCATATCTAAATCCACTACAAGAAGGATTTTACAAAGGATGGGCTTTAGCAAGAGGAGATCAAAACGAGTGCATTTTGGTATCACCGAAAAACCGGAAAAGGTGTCTATGGTGGATCCAAGAACAACAAAATTGTTCTTGAGAACTAAGTAAAACAGTCTGGTCCAATTAATCTGTTTCCTGCTCCATTTCCCACCAAAATATGGTGCCTAAAGCACAAATTCATGGACCCTTCTTATCAAATGACAACTTTTCAGGGTATAATAAACCCTGACACACACAACAATACAGCTCTATCAATAAATTCTCATACTTTATATGGAGTTGTTTATGAAATCTTCGGCCAACAAAGACTATTCTTAGCCTAAGGAATTTCTTAGCTTAGAATTTGAAATCTCGTGTTACATTTTCAAGCACGGGATTTCGGGATTACATTATCCAGATCCCGGGATTAGGATTGATTATTTATGAAAAATACTTACACATTATATAGCATGATTAAAAATGCATAAAAACTGAAAACTTAATTTAAAAAATTTATTTAATATTATTATTCATTGAAAAAAAAATCAAAATAGAACTTCCTCGTAGAAAACAAACAGAAGTAGTACATAATGAAATAAAAATAAAAAAAAAAAACGTTTCTTCATTTCTTATGTTTTTGAAAATAAACTTTTAAAAAGCACAGTTCGTCCAGCGTTTCATTGTCTAAACGGGTTTTTTTTTTTTTATTTTTGTTACAAATTGTCCTGCCGAAGAAAAGGCTCTTTTTACATATTTGATGCTCTATAACCATTTTAGTAGGAAGCTTAAGCTTTTAACTAGTCCTTTTAAATAACATCTCTAAAGATGTTATGAGTTAAAACACATTTGTGGATGAAGCTGCAGAGGCCCCTGTATTTTCTGGGGAAAAGCGTAAAATTCAGTCCGAGTTCACGACAAAATTTCAAAGAAGCGTACACCACGTAGTTTTGCACACGAAATGCCTTTCAGTATTACATAAACCTAACCATTTGCCCTAACAAATAACATAAAACACTGTAACTTTTTAAAGGTAGTTAGAAGTCGGTGAAAGTGTTCAATTTTTATCTTTTACAATATTGCTACCTTTTGCAAAAACAGTTCATATTTAGTAACAAAATTATTAAACTTATAATCTTATACGTTCTTTTTTTCTGTTCCATAAGCTATGCATGAATAAATCATTTTTATTACACCTAAGAGTTTATTGAAGATATTTTTAATCAGAAAGTTAGAAATATAGATATAAGTTTGTTAAACATATTGGAATCATACAATGTTATTATGATAATTTAATATAAAATAGTACTGTGTGTGTTTGATAAGTACTGTTTATACTAGTATATATTTAAGTTTATATTTGAAATAATTATGATCTTTCTGAATATGATACTGTGGCATTATGCAAAGATATCCTTATTTGCCACTTATTCTGCAAAATATGTTTCCTTTTTATTGAGACTGTTTTATTTAGTACTTAATTTTCTTAATGTTAAAGTTTGTTTGTTTTTTCAAAATTTCTAAAAAAAATCTTTTTACACTTTATTGCATTGTCTTTACGCTTTTTAAAAATTCTCGTTTCCCAAGTTATTTATACTTATATATACAGTAATACCCCAAACTTATGCGATAGGTGGTATTGAGTGATAACCCCACGTATATGAGGTATGGTTTCTCATATAAATACATATAAATTATTTTTATTTGAGGCCAGAGATGAAAAAAAATTAGAATTTAGGGGAAAGAAAACGGTTAATAAAATCTTAGATAACACAAATATGAAATCGAAAACCGAAGTTATTTTGTTATAGAACACACAGGGTAGCCAACCCAAATCACTTTGTGGGCACTTCGGAAAAACATTTTAATCTCGCGGGCCGCACATAAAAAAATGGTATCTCTTTATATCAGATTTAGAAACAAAAAAGCATTTATTGGAGTGAAAATTTAAATCAGAATGAATTATTATTATTGTTTTCATTATTTTTCATGTATACAGACATAGATAATGTAATAATGTTTATATAATATAATAATGCAATGATCAAATGATGTTTAAAATATTACGATTGCCATCTTTTTGAAAATTACGGTGTGTTCCTATTGAATTGATATTCCGTTACTCATTGTTGAAATTGGATAGTGTTGTCATTCGCAAACGATTAAGTATACATTGCTTTTATCTTAACCATCCTGAATATTTTTTTTAAACTTTAAAAGACATCTCTGGCTGCCTCTTGCTTTTTTTGGGCACTCCAAACGGAAAAGGAGGAGGAGAAATGAAAGTCGCTCCCACAGAGAATAATGTACCATCCATAGTAAACATATCATATGTACCCAAATTTGAAATTTTTTAAAAAGTAATTTATTATAGTAAAATCAAATGTAACTGTTTGAAAAAATCTAAGCTTTTTTTTCCAAGGACTTTTCTATTATTAAAAAGGATTTATTTTAAAACAAGAGCGTTAACAAGCGATCATTGAGATTTATATATATATATATATTATATATATATATATATATAAACCCCCTCAAAAAATTTCAAAAAAAAATTTTAAACCTGATGTTTAAAATTTTTTTAAAAGATCTTGTACCCAACTTCTATTAGAAGCTGCGTGTTGGATACCCCTGATCTAGAAGGTTTCATAAAATTTTACAAAGTAGTCTACCGTCCCAAAGATTTTCTTTTCTGCCACAAAATATCCTCTTGCTTGCTAATAAAAATTCTTGAACATCATTACTATCCCCTTCTAAATTTATTTGTGTGGCAAGATCGACAATTTCTTCACTCACATTACAAATTTCACCAATTTTACAATTTTTTTTTTTTTTCGCAAAAAAGAATCGGAAAAAATTTTAAAGTCATAGTTAATAATATATATATATATATATATAAATTTTTATATATATATATATATATATATATATATATATATACAGAGAGGAAAAAAGGAATAAAGTTTAAAAATAATTGTAATTCTATAAGAAACCCTTAGACAAGAAAATTCTTGTATTTTAATATGCATTATTAATTTCTAACTGAAATTATTACCTTTTCATAAAACCAAAATTCCAATACTAATATTATTGTCTTTGAATTCCTGATTTCCAGTTCCTACTATTAGCTCACACTCTATATATTAATTAATTTTTTTTTTCTCGGGAATTTTCAATGTTAATAAAAATTTTAAAAACTCTCAATTGAGAGGAAATTTTATATACGTTTTTTGGATGACAATATAAATTTAATTATAATTAATAAATATTAATTTATTAAAACAAATTATTTAAAAAATTTTTAAAATACATAATTGGCGACTTTTAAAACTTGGGTTTTTTTTTTCCATTTTAAGGTATTTCGAAACCGTGATTTTAAAATTTTAAATGGAAATTTTCTGATAAGATCACTTAGATTAGAATAATTTAAAAATTGTTTTAGGACTTTTTTAAAAAAATATTTTTTAAAATACAGTTTTTTGGAAAAAAATTAACTTAGAAAAACCCTTTTTTTAAAAATGCCCCTTTTGTGAAAAATGCCTATTAAAACAATATTTTGCTTGAATAGCCAAACCTCTGTCAAAGGGCTAACTAAAATTTTTAAAAAATTCACTTATTTTCGAGTTCAATCTTTGGGGAAAAAATTATCGGCGTTTTTTTTAAAATTTCTCCCCCTTTTTGTAAAACAGGATAAACCCTTCTAAGTTATATATTTCAAAAAATTTAGTTGAGCCCCTGTACAGAGGACTCCCCCTATTACAGGAAAAAATATTATTATAATAGAAGCATTTTTCAAAAAAGGAAAATATTTTGGTTAATTCCCATGGTTCATTTTTTTTTCAAAAAAATTGCCTTAAATAAAGTAAAAATACCCCAAAACAATTTTACATCTTTTTTTAATTTTAATACCTAAATTTCATAAATATTATCCTTTTTATACCTTTTCCCAGGGTTTCCCGAACGTAGTCGGATCCCTTTAAAAAGCATTCAGCTGAACGGGAAATTTTATAACACGATTGTTTTAATGACAATAAGAAACTTTAATGATAATTAAAAAAAAATTAATTACTATTTAATGTTGGGGATTCTTTCCTATGTATGCACATATTTTATATTAATTTAACTATTTAAAAAAAAATTACCCAAAAATAAAATTTTTCGTTCTTAATCTAAAGTAGGAATAAATTAATTTTTTTTTTTTACTTGTTTTGTTATAATAATTTTGGGGGCATCAAAAAACTCAAAAAAGTCACAGACACATGCCCATCAACCTTATGGGGATAAAAGATATTTTTATGTAGTCCCTCACCTCCAAAAAAAAATTTGTTTGTGGTGGTTTTTGGGTTCACGCCTAACTCTAGTACTACTAAAGTTCCACCGTGTGGAAGTTCTGATGCTTGTTAAATCTGTCAAAGCTCATATTCTTCCCGTTGGCGGCGCGGAGTGGTAGTTTGGTGAGGGGTACCAAATCAGGGCTTTTTCGCACCTTTACCGATGTCCCGCCAATAGCCCCGTGTCCCTTTAAAGGTGTTTGGAAAAACCCCCTCCAAACCCAACTTTTAAATTCAAAGGGGGGCCTCCCCGGAAATTTTAAACTTTCCCAAAAAAGCGGGGGGATATAAAAAATCGAAAAAAAAATTTTTTGGGGGTTTTAAATTTTCTGAAAGCAAACATACAAAAACCCCTTCTCATAATAAAAAATAAAATACACATTTATACTAATATAATACACTTATAAATGTATCAGTACTTCACAATGTATTTTATAAGTAATTGAACAATATTAAGTTAAGAGAAAGTTTAATAATTACCAGTGACTCCATGGGCTTGTCAGAAACAATTATATACAAAAATTAACACTTATCTTGTAATTTGTACGGTTTATAATTAATCCCCTCTTAACTGTCGAGATTAAAAGTTATACGGTTCACTCTCCAATGCCACTGTTTTTTCATGTAGGCGCGCGTTTGAGATGTATTGGAGGAGGAGGGATAAAAGAGGAATAAAGAAGCGCACAAATCCTCTGAAATAAGTAAATCTTTCGCAAACACTGTTAAGTTAATTTTATTGCATTACAAAGCTTTCGGAATAATTCTATGGACAGAAGTTCCTATAAAAGATAGTACTTCCTAAAGACGGATATATACGTCCGGACCTATTAATACATTGGCTGACCAAGACGTTTTTATACGTCGATGTGACTTAAGAGGTTAAAGTCGTATTGTACTTGATCATCAAAGCATAGTATTACTGAACTCAATATATTGTTATTGTATGGAGAAAAGGGGGCGCGATGGAAATTATGACTGAAAATTGTGTCGCAAGAATCGAAAGTTTGAGAAGCACTGCTCCAAACAAAAGTCCTTAAAAAGAAAAAAAGATTCCACTATTTTTATTTTTAGTATTCAGTGGTGCATTGCAATAAATTCAATGATTCATGGTTGCATAATGTAATAATGCATTAATGAAAGTTGTACTTTAATCCTTTAATCAATCAGATATATTGATTTGAGAGTATATACTGTTAGAATGTATATTTACGAGGTTGTGTTGAAAAGTTCCGGACTGAACCTATAACGCAGAGAAATTTTTCAGTACAGCGAATTTGATAACATTTTTGTGTTTATTGCTTTCCCTCCCCCTTTTCAAAAAAAAAATTTTGGGTTTCCCAAATAAATTTGGTCAGTAGGTCGCCACGGCGTCGTAAATAGAGGGAATGCTTTTTAGTCTTTTTGGCATTTAAAGGGGAATTGCGTTTGATAAGCAGATAATAAATATTAATTTTTGTGTTCATTTGGGAAAAAGTGCTACGGAGATTTACGAAATTTTGAAGCAGGTGTAAGGCTGGGATTTATCATCGCAAACGCAAGCAAATGGCGGGGGTTTTGGGCGGGAAAAGGGGTCGAAGACAAAAAGGCCCCCAAAGTCCGCGGACCCCACTTCGTTTGAAAAAAATCAAAAGGGTTTCGGGTAAAAAAGGTAAAAACAGGCTTAAAACAAAAAAGAAGAATCAGTTGGTATATCTTCCCCGCCCCAAGGTGAAAAGGATTTAAAATCCATGGGTTTTTGTAACCCTTAGTTCCCCGGGGCCAATCTCCCAGATGAATTTAAAAAAAGTGCATCGCAGGCTAAATTTAAAAAGAACTTTTTTGAAAAAAATGGATTCTAAAAATTTAAAAAATGCCCCTTTACAACCCAAAAAAAGTGTGCTGTTGCAAAAAAGGGTCGTTTTTCGAAGAAATGGTTTGGGAGAAGGTAATTTTTTTAAATTTAAAGATTCTCAATCGGGGAATTTTTTCAATCCTTCGTATAAAAAACGCATGTGTAATGCAAAAAATTTTTATTTTGAATTTAGTTTGCTAAGAAACATGTCCCCCATTAACTTGGTGGGATGGCCCGCTTTGGGGCCGCTGTGTCATGAGCTTGAGTAGAAGGATTGATGCATGCTACATTTGTTGAGACTCGTGGGTGTGGTGTGGATTTTCGGAGAAAGGTAGCTGCTCCTTGCCCTTTCACTACTTTTAAAAATTAGGAGGTCCGTCGCAAACAGCCTTCGTGCGAATTGGGCGTTAAAAAAAATTTCCTTTTTTTTGGAAAAAATTTCTTGCATTAAAATCCCTTTTAATTTCAAGAAATAAATGTATTGAATAAATTATGCCTGAATGTACTAAAATGATATAAAATGGGACACATTGCAACAGAACGCGAGTCAAATATGCATATAGCACGCAATGTATTTTTTTACTACCAACCCAAACTAACGATGCAACTGCAAAAACGGGCTTAGCTGCACTTTCTCTACTGATACAAACAAGGACTTATCAACTTTTCGAAAGCCGCTGTGTGAAGAGAGCCAATCATTATTTCTCTCTCTACACTTTTCCCCACCAGAACGTTCGAAGAACCGCCTTACTCTCCCCTTCCCCCAGAATCGTCCGGTCAAGTCCTGGGATGGACGTACCAATTTCAGGTGCTCGACAGGTAAGGAGACTCCCCCAAATTTTTTAAACCCCCGCACCCCCCCTCCCGTCATTGGGTTGGCTCCTTAAAAAGCCCAGACGCGCCTGCCAAATTGGGGGGAATCGTTTCCATGACTACGGCGTCCAGACAACCCTTCCGAAAAGGAACGACCAAACGATTTTCCACGGATAACCCTTCCTGGCACAAGGTAAGAACAAATCCTCCGCATCTATAGCTCTTTAAGTGCTTGAAATGTGTAAAGTGTGCATGGTGATGCTTTTCCCTTTCATTTGGTTTAATGTAATGAGGGGTGGGGGGAAAACCCTCTCCCGAATTTTGTAAACTACCCCCGATGGATTTATAAGACAGGAGAAGCGATTTTAAAAACGCAGAAGGGGGAGAGCGTTTTCCCGCGCTGCACGCATTGTGTCGGCCCCCGGGGGCGAGAGGGAAAATTTTCTGCTGGTGCACCTTTTCCGGGGAAAACCACCCCCCTTCCGGGAAAATTTTTTGAGTTCGAACTTGCATTGATTTCAAATTTCCAGTTTCATCCGGTGATCCCCCTAAATGATCTAATAATCGTTTGATGAAGCATTTTTTTTAATTATACCCTGCTTCTACCTTTAAAAAAAAGGGTTTTTTTATAGTTCGAAATTGGCCAAAAACTTTTTTAAAATTTTGGGGTCCTTTGCCCGGGCTTAAAAAGAGATTTTGCTTGTATCAATGAATAACAAAAAAAAATTATTTAAACATTAAATTTCCCTTTAATGTGTCTTAAAAAATTTTCAATTGTTTTTCAAAATTGAGGCCCTTTTCGCAGGACTTAAAAGCAAAACATTTTTCTATTAAAAAAACCCGCCGAAAATTTTCTGCGAAACAATGTTCAGCTGTAAAACCGATAATGAAAATATATAAGAACAGGCTTCATAATTAGACCATTTTATCAACAATCGTTAAGTATCCACGATATATATACAAGAAATGTTTACTACAAATATTTTGTTTTATAGTAGGTAAGCCCATATGCGTAACGTATAGTATTGACAAGTTGACTTATATCTACTTATTTTTCTTATATTAGGAAACCGGATTGTTGATACCTCAATTTTAGATGTTAGTTTGCATGAGATTAGTTTTTGAATTTCGAAAACTCCATTACAACTTTTATGATACAAGCTATTAGTTTTCTAAAAAGGTTTTATGAAAGTATGCTTGATCTGAAATTTCAATAATGCACAATTTTAAACTTTTCTAAAGTCCTTGAACTAAAATTTAAAATTTTGTACTTTATTTTTCCAGATTAGTTTTGCAAAGATGTATTTTTATTAATATGTTATATGTTTATGAATTTTAAAATTACACCTTTTTACCTTGCATGCACTTGAATTGGTTATTTCGATTAATGTTTGACTGAAAACAAAACTGTTTACTGTTTTTCATACTTGTTTCCTTACTTAATCCTATTTTAGACTGATTTTAAAACTCAGTTGTTGATTATTAATTCATCTGAAAACTTTTTTAATCTTAGAGATAGATCAAAACATTAACATGTCTAAATCATTACAATTTTTAAAAAATATTTCATTTGTGATAAATTTCAAATATAAAAAACAATTGAATATTTAAAAAATGAAGAATAATTTTCAATTTTTCAAAATGAAATATATATATACATAGTGAGGAGTGTAGCTGTGTGTGTTTTAAACATATATTTTTCGCTCTTTACATTTTATATATCTCTCATTAAATTGGTATCAAATTTATCAATTACTAAATTATATGTCATATTGTTAGATATAATTTGGCACACACACAAAGTGTATTTCCTGTATTTAGTGATATATTTCTGTTTCTATCGATTCTACAATACCGAAATCCATTCCTTTTATATTTACTGTTCGTTTCCATACCAGAAATAGAACTCGTCATGCTTCCTTGAATATGTTTTTAGTTAGAACTTTGATACACTGTTATTACTTCCTGCATCATGTTGATTTTATTCAACCTTTTTTTATATAGATTTTTAGGTCAAGCAAATGCAAAAAGGATTCTATTTTTAAAACCATATCTTTTCATAAATTTATGTCATTTTTTAAAGATTAATTTTAGAAATACAGAAAACGATCAAACAACTCCTCTTATTGATAGCAAACATAGTTTTGCTCTCAGAAAATTCAAATAGATAATTTAATTAAAATTTCAATACAAAAATTTTTTGAAGTCAGTTCCTACTTCGGTCAACAATGAAAAACTTTATTTTAGTTACTTTTTATTAAATAATTACAATTAGTATAAATATATATATATACATATGAGAAAGAATCATACTATTAAGTGGCAAAATAGAAAGCAATTTTCTGTATTCCTTTCTATATATGGAGTTGGACAATTATTTTTGTTTGTTACTATTTGTGTTCATTCATAAATCACTTTCTCAGAAGTTAGGTCATCCCAGGTAGGATGAAGTGAGTGAGTATTAACGTCGCACTGTTCAGCTACTCACGAGCTTTTGACGATGGACCTCATAACTTTGAACCATGGTCAAGAGACGAGGACGACACCTGAGCTGGTACACATCTCTCCTAACTACCACAACAACGGGAGGACGTTTGAGCTCTCGACAGATTTAACGTTCATGGTTAATTTGCACGGGCTGGTCTTCAGTGATACTAGGCTCGAACTCATGACATGCCCACTACGAGTTCGTTACCTTGACCACTAAGTTATCGTGGCCACCTCGTAGGATTCGAGCCCACGACCTTTGGGTTAGAAGTCCAATGCGCTATCCATCGCGCAACAGGGACATAGTGAGCGATTTTCCTTTTTATATTGTTGGTTTGTCTATTTGTTCATTAATTAAGTGACGAGAACGACATCTGAGCTAGCACCACACTCTCAAAACTTCCACGCCAACAGGAAAACTTCGACACATTTGCACATTTAACAGTTCATTTGCCCCTTTAGCAGCACCATAACTAGATCCTGTGACTCGAAAGAAACTACCCAAGCCAAGAGTTCACGACCATGAACACTCGACTACAGTGACCACATAAGATAAAGAAGAATGAAATCAAAATGCATTTGTATCGTATATGGAATCGAAAGATTAGTTTGGATGTATACACAACACTTTTTTTCCATGGTAGATATATTCCTTAGAAAACCGTGCAAAAAAATCACAGGAAAAAATACATGCGGCATATGGTAAATTTCGGGATATGTTCCACAAATTTCAAAAATATTTTTTGAATGACAAAACTCTAAATATTACCCAAAAACCATGTAAAAAAAGTTGTAATGAAATCCATGTTACATATTTATAAAACAAAATCATTTTTATTGAAAAAAAAAGTTAAAATTAGGGTACAGTGAAAAATTCGTTTTTTAAGACATACAGCAGTGCTCAAAATTTCAATATTCGCGACCCAATATTCAATCATAATTTTCATCCCCCCCCTCATAAAAAACAATGTATTGAACTCAAAAATACTATCTTTGATGCTAAGACTACGATACGACTTTAACCTTTTAAATGCCACCAACGTAAAAAAAATCTCGCTGAAAGCGTTAAACCCCCGTATTTTCGATTTTCCCAAAGTACGGTCTTTTTTTGTGCAGATATCCTAAATTATTCCGAAGGCTTTGGGAAAGCAATAAAAGGTTGACAATGTTTGCGTTTTCTTATTTCAAATTTTTTCTTTATTCTTTCCTCCACCCCAATACAACGCGTAACTTTTAATCCCGTTAAAAATTTAATTTAAAAAGAACAAATTATCAAAAAAAAATTGATAATTTTTTTTAAAAATTTTATATATGAGAATCCCATGGGGTCACTGGTAGTTATTAAACATGTTCTTAACACATATTGTTAAATTAATTATAAAATACACTGTGTAGCACTGTTACAATTATAAGTGTAATATATCAATGTAAATATGTGTTTTATTTTTTATTATATCAGAACGTATTTTGTTTGTTTACTTTCCATAAATTAATAATTTTTTTGAATAATCTTTTGTTTTTGGCTTTCCAATATGCTCGCACCCCCCTTGTAGAGTTGTCGCGCCCCCCTTGTAGAGTTGTCACGCCCCCCAAGGGGGTGCGCCCCACAGTTTGAGAAACGCTGACATACAGCATATAAAAATTCAACTGAAATTGGGATTAAAAAACTACTAACTAACAACTATTCATCGTTACTTGATAGCAAGCGTACATGTTTAGTACAAACTGGATAAAACATGTTATCATCGGTAGATGCGTCAGATATGTCTAACACAACCATCGGGTGGATTCAAATGAAGAATTTCTTATGTTATTAACGGCCTCTGTCGGTTCTTTTTCAATTTCTTCTATTATCCCACACTCTCTATATATTTATTTATCTTCGTGGAATTTTCAATCATTCATAAAATACATTTTAAAGCACTCAATTGAGCTGAAATTTTACATACATGATTATTTAGGATGACAATACAATAATCTAATTATATTTAATAAAAGTTAATGAATTAAAGTTTATTATTTAAAGAATTACAAATACTGCCATATTGGCATCATTTTTGGTGACTTAGCGACCCTATTGGCGACTTGTGTCAAAACTTGAAAAGGTTTTTTTTCTCACGTGTTAAAGCATTCAGTTAAACTGAAATTTTACATACACGATTGTTTTGGATGACCATGCGAAACTTTAATGATAATTAATAAAAATTAATTATACTACTTAATGTTGTGATTCTGTCAAATGTACATACATATTTATATTAATTGTAACTATTTAATAAAAAGTAGCTAAAATAAAATTTTTCTTTATTGATCTAAGTAGGAATTCACTTAATTTTTATATTACTTGTTTGTTTATTTTTTCATTAAAAAAACACGTACTGTGTAGCACGCTTAAATTCCACACGTAGTCTGAAGTAATCCCAAACAGTGACGTCAGCGTGCATATTTTATTTATTTTTTATAATAATGATTAAAAATAAATATGTCTTGTCACTGTAATTATTTACGTGTTATATACGTAATATATACTGTACACACAAAAGTAAAAATAAATATGTTTACTTATTCAATACGCTCTTAAAATTAAGAATAACGTGTTATTTTAATTCAGATGGGATATTTTTAATTTAAACACAGAATATTTCTGCAACAGGATGTTGAATAAATAATAAAAACAAGGAAACCTTACACTGATTTTTGAAAACATTTTGAAAGTTAAATTTTTTGTACGGTGCGTAGAATTCCTTGTGAAGTGAATTGAATATTATCCATTTACACGCTTTTGCAAAATCACGGTTCCGAATGTAGTCGGATACCTTAAATGACACTAAATTAATGCGCATAATAAAACTATAAATATCTATATTATTGACCTTTCTATTATCTAACTATGCATGTATTATCGCTGGAATGGAATTGTTTCAAAAATATCATACTGTGTAGCACGCTGAATCATATAGGTAGATTGGTTAGGAATGCCAAAGCTAAAAGTAAAATCGCGTAAGGGGAGCGTGATGATGAAACTCACAGCAAATTGTAGAAATAAAATAAAATTTTATTTTCTCAACAAAATAATTATTAATGATGCGATATGGAAATGTCTTTTTGCGCCAAGCCGGTATCATCAGTCTTTTTCAAATGTTGGAGTTCATTCCACATATCTCTGCATTGTCCGAAGGACGCTTCCCCATAGTTCTCTGTATTTCGCTAAATAACTTCTACAACGCAGCCGACGTTCATCCTCTTATCTTTCCTCTTTCTAGAAGAAAATCCGCTTTCGTCTAGAATCCGATCTTCTCTCACCAAAAAATGATCCTTTTAATGTGCAGGATTGGGTCCACTACACGCCACTCGTCATTTCTCATTGGGCCGGCCCACAAAAGTCTAAACATGGCCCTCGCACTCATTAGCGTCCTACTGGAGTGGATCTAACAATCGCTCTCTGATCCTGCTTGAATGCACAGGCCCCAGTCTGTTCGTCTGCACATCTGGACACTTTGTCCACAATGCCGTCATCGTTTCTTGAAGTCATCCTCCCGTCATCCTCCGAGGCGTCAGTTTCCTCAGTCAGGCAGGCCCCGTCAATTGTCACACGGTAGGGCACTTTTATGTCTACTATGACTTACAAACATACTGTTGTTGAGGACCCTAGACCAAACAGTAGACAATGGCCCCAAAAGCCACGTGAACTGTCTCCGAGATACTCCGAGCCTGCTCTAATCTGTCAAACTTGACATGAATGGACCGGTGTGGGTAGTATCACTGCGGCGCGGTCACTCTACCCTTGTTCTAGAATATTTTGATGGCTGAGTTTCGATAGCTACCGAAGGTAATTAGACAATATTTTTTTTTTACAAACTGCAGTTAAGGTATCCGACTACGTTCGGAACCGTGATTTTGCAAAGCGTATAAATGGATAATATTTATGATATTTAGTGTCACTTGGATTAGAAAATATATATAAAATTGTTTTAAGAATAGTATTACAATAAAAAATTATTTTACAATATTTTGACAAAAAATGAACGTAGAATGACCCATTTTCAAAATATTCTCCTTTTGTGAAAAATGTTTCTATTATAATAATATTTTGCCTGTATATAGCTCAGAGCTCTGTACAGAGGCTCAACTAGAATGTTTGAAATATATAGCTTAGAAGTGGGTTTATTCATGTTTTACGACAACAGAGGGGAGAAATTTTAAGAAAAAAAGGCCGATAATTATTTCAATGGGTTGTAACTCTGTAAATAATGTGAATTTTTCAAAAATCATAGTTGAGCCTCTGTACAGAGGTTTGAGCTATATACAGGTAAAATATTATTGTAATAAAAGCATTTTTCTCAAAAGGAGAACATTTTGAAAAAAGGTTATTCTAAGTTAATTTTTTGCCGAAATATTGTATTTAAATAATTTTTTTTTGTCAAAAGGACCTTCAAGCAATTTTACACATGTATTCTCTAGTGTAAGTGATACTAAATATCATGAAAATTATTTATTTATGCGCTTTTTTAAAATCACGGTTCCGAACGTAGTTGGATACCTTAAAAATGTCTTCCAGAATCACAAAATAGCTCCAAAAATATTACTTATGAAAAATTACATCTTTATAGAGCTTACGGAGCAAGAAGTTTATATTATTCATTGTCAGTATTTAACTAAAAATTTCTTACCGCTCTTTTTAAATCCTTTAATATGTTAGAAATCAAAAATCAAGTTGATTATTAATATAAATATTTTAATGCATAAAAGGCAACATTTCTAATAATTGAAATACATTTTCGGTTTTGTTATTCATAATTTATTTTACACTAGTCATAGAACTTTAAAAATTTGCTACAATTGTAATTTGGAATTAAAATATCTTATATTTTAAGCAGTAAGTTTAAAAGTAAAATTTTATGTTGCTTTTGGATCTAAGCAAATTTGATTTGTTACCTCAATTTTAGCTGAATTTTTATTTTCTTGACTACAGTGGCGTTCAAAAGTGTTCGAACACTTGAAGTTTTATATAAAATTTTATGCTTTCGGAACTAATAAAAATTAATGTATCGGAATTGTAATTTTTAAAAAAATATATGCAACTTGTTCTTATTGGAATAACGTAATAAACTTTTAAGACATAGTATAATTATTATTTTGAAAAATTAATAATCAAAAAACTATTAAAAAATTAAGCCCACTTAAAAAACAATCTCAATATTATTCTAACTATTGTATTTTTTCCTTAATTTAGTATTTAGTAGCATAACTTTAAGCATCCACAACGTCTTGGTATAGATTTCATCAGGTTTTTTTCCAGTGGTTTAATTTTTTTAAATAATATATATACCATGTTTTAAAAATTGATTATTGTATTCCAATATGTTATAAAATTAATATGTTATTTCAATATTATTGAAAAAGTTACAATACCGGTATGTTAATTTTTAATAGTCAAAAATATTATATAATTGCTACAGAAAACTATAAGTTTAAGAACACTTTTGAGAGCCGTTGTACGTTAAAAGTCTTCGCAAAATTTTTCTACATCAATTAAAAAATGAAATTTTTTATTTTATATTATTTGCACTGAACAAAGAATAAAAAACTCAAAATAGAGTAATAAAATTAGAATAACTATAAAAAAATTATCGCGTTCTGGTAAAAACATGACTACTACTGAGTTTAGAGGTCCCTTTATCAATATCATATTTTTAAACTTTAAGTCTTAGTCATTTCTTCAAAACGATAACATTTAAAAGCTGAATAATCAAAAAGTTCATATGTTGTTGTCTCATAAAGAAGTTTTATGTAGGTGCTATATAGTTAAACATTTCTAAAATAATTTAAAAAATAAGTTAAAATTTATTGTGTTAAAGTTGATTAAAATACCTTTGATTCTTTTTTAAATTTTTCTATGAATAACTTCAGAAGTAGATACATATAAGTACCAGGTAAAAATGTGAATTCAATTATTTGTTGTGCAATTAAAAAAAAAAGAACAAATAGTTTATCAAAACTTCAATTTTCAAAATAGACAAAAGTTATCGTATTAAAAAAATATCCCAAGATCTAGCTGTTATGAACAGTGAAAAAAGACTCAAGTCTAAAATAATATTTTTTACCCCAATGTATAGAATTTTTGTTTCTATAATTATTCTACAATTCCATACGTAAAAGAATTTTTAAAAATAATTGTTATTCAATCCAATTTTGTGTACAATAAATGTGAAAACCACAAAAATTTGCGTTAATAGATTATTTAGATTTAAGAAAAACTCTTCTCAAATTAAAAATATCGATTAAATTCAAGTAAATACTTTCATGCACTACGACGAATTTTATTTCCCATTTTAAAATACACACTTTAACAAATAAATTCTAAATTGAAGAGTTAGAATTAAAAAAACTTCAATCCCATTTTAAATCTGTTTCAAAAATTATTCTACATTAAAACCAATGCCATTTCATTTGATACTTCTGTTGCTTAGCAACGAGGCAAGAAGGAAAAAACTCTCCAATAATTGTAAATTAATTGCTCGAGCTAAAAAGGAAGAAAAAATCGTTTGAAAGAAAAAATTTTAATGAAGCGGTTATAGTCACGACTCAATTTATTTCCTAATTTGTTTCTGAAATTATGCATTTAAAAGGAAAAATTGTACGCTACAGAATCCCTGATTCGGAAAAGGTGATTGAAAAAGAAAAAATAAATTATCAACTTCAAATGTTCTGAATTTTTATTTTTTGTTTTAAATTATTTTTTAAGTTATTCCAAATCTTCCACATTTTCATGAATATAAAATCGTACATTTTCTCATATTCGAACATTTCAATTGGATTAAATTTTATCTTTAAATTGAGGATATTTATTAAAGTTTAGTTAAAAATTCTGAGCCATACAGTTTATTTTATCTACCTTTTGAATTATTAATTCGATTTATTAAGAAATAAATTAAAAATGTTATTCAAAAACACTTTATTTTCCTTCAAGCTATCTGAAGTTAGAAGAAATGTAACGAATTTGCATTTTGCAAATATGTAAAAAATTTAAGCATTTGTGTAATTAACATGATGCCTCACAGCAGTGTTCCGACAATAATAGATCATTTACGATTTTCTTGTTAAAATGGTTCTATTCAAATGCTTGAAATAATTAGATTATATCTTATAAATATTTTTCACTTTGGAAAAAGATGATCTTATACTTTGAGGATTTGAAAAATTATATCCAAAAAATTTCAACATTACTTCTTTGAATACAACTCGTTTTTTTTTTTTCTTAATTTCCTAGTTTGCTTTTTCCGTTTTTACTTTCTTATTTTTTCTTCATAGTCTTTACATTTTAATTAAATTTTATTTTTTTTCCTGACTTCTACGTTTTTATTCTAGTTCTCATGTAACTTTTGATATTAATGCTATTTTTATCCTTTCTTTCTTTCTTTATTTTAAAATAGTTGCAGTTTTAACTGTTGCCATTATTTAAATAACACTAAAAAATTTTATTGGAAAATATATGGGACACACACACACAGACCAACACACGACAATTGAAATTCTACTTCCTGAAGGTTTTGGTCATTCATTATATTGTTGTGGAACGACCCTTCAATTTATTTCCCTTTATTATATAATTCTTTTGCTGTCCTTCAAACCTATTCAGTTTAAAATCTTTCCAATTACTTAAATTCCCAATAAAAGTAAATTTTTTATAGTTCATTAATGTCTAACGTACAATTCAAACAGGAATGTTCTAATAAGATATTTATGTTTTAATGCAACCAAGTTGGCTCTGTGCAAACTTATCTATGTAGTTGTTCTTTTCTGCATTTGACTTGAAGCAGCCAATATATAGTAGCCTCTAAACCTATCAATAACAGGTTTATAAGTTAATATTTTGAACAAAAACCGCCATGTAATAGAGAAAATGTGAAAGATCAATTTAAATGTCTCGAATCAACGTCTTCAGCTTTAAATGGTGTAAATTTTAATAGGGGCACCATTTCAGAATTTGACACGTTATAATATCGGTTATTCTGAATTTCAAAATAACCTACAATTCAAAATCACATACATTTCTTACAATTTACTTGTATTGACTATATTAAGGGGACCTTTTAAATGGTCAGAAAAAATTTACTAGAATCATTTAAAAAAAAATTAACTGAGGTGGGTTTCCTTCTAAACAGCTAGAATGATGAGAATTTTCGATTTTATGATGCTTAATTAAACTATTTCGTCAGGATGAGAAAAGTATAAACTGAAATTAAACTACTATCGGAATTGTATTATCGTAGGATAGTCTAAACGTGCAAATCTATAAAAAAAATTTTCAAAAGTTCACATCATCAGATAAAAATGTTTACATTATTTATTTTTTAAAAAAGGAAAGTAAAGAATATATTAGCAATAATTATATAAAAGCTATAAAAAATAAGTCGAATTGAAGCCAAGTTACTTGATAGTGAAAATGAGCAGAACATAGAAGAGAATTTACCTTTTTTATTTGTTTGGATTATTCCTTGGTCTCGGATATCTCTTGGTCAAAGCATCCCTTGAATAATTCATAGCATTCATTTCCAATTATAAATTTGATTTTATCTTGAGTTAAAAAAGACACTAAGTTATTGCACAATGACCATTCCAAATTTTAAGATAATAAGGGTTATGTAATAATTTATTTTTAAACTGACTGGTACCAGAGATTTGTATTTTACTTTATATGTATTGCATATATTAGCTTGTATATATATATATATATATATATATATATATATATATATATATACCTTTGAAGTTAAGAAACAGAACATTTTTTCCGAAGCTCACCCTTGAAATAGTGACTGTACGATTAAGAAAAATAGTTTATATGAATGTTAAGAAAATATTCAAAAAACGCTATTCATCGCTTTTATTTAAAAAAATAGTTAACACTTATATAGGACTGGGAGAAAATAAATATACACACACACAAAAACCAAAATTCTTGTGTACATTTTGTGCGTGATTGTTGACTTTTAATCGCTGTTGGTAATTTCTTAATGACAATATTTGAGATAGTCTTAAAAAATCGTTAACCGAATTCATTAGTGTAGCAATAATGTAGCAGTCAAGTTAGTCGTCTCAATGTGTCTCGCAGCGGAGTTCAAAGGCTGTGGGATCAGTTGAGAACTAATAATCCTGTGTCTAGAAGACATTTTGAGGTCGATCCTGAGTTATAACATTGCTGGAGACTTTTTTCTATTTATTTTGTCCCAAAGGAGAACTACCGTGCTTCAGCTGCAGGTTATTTTGTCACATTAGGAACCACAATTTCTAATGATAAGTTGCAAAGACGCCTTCACAATGTAGGTCTTTAAGGTATCCGACTACGTTCGAAACTGTGATTTTGCAAAAGCGTGTAAATGGATAATATTTATGATATTTACATGCTCTAGATTAGATACATGTATAAAGTAATTAGATTTACAAAAATTATTTAAATACAATATTTTGGCAAAAATTAACTTAGAATAACCTTTTTCAAATGTAAAAAATGCTTATTGTATTAATATTTTGCTCTAATTCAGTTCAGACTCTGTACAGAGGCTCAACTAGAATTTTTGAAGTGCATAACTTGGAAGTCGGTTTATCCATGTTTTACGAAAACAGAAGGGAGAAATTTTAAGAAAATACTCCGATAATTATTTCAAATGGCTGTAACTCTAAAAATAATGTGAATCTTTCAAAAATCATAGTTGAGGCTCTGTACAGAGGTCTGAGCTATATACAGGCAAAATATTATTATAATAGGTGCATCTTTCACAAAAGGAGAACATTTTGAAAAAAGGTTATTCTAAGTTAATTTTTTGCCAGAATATTGTATTTAAATAATTTTTTTTGTCATAATGTCCTTATAAAACAATTTTATACATGTATTCTAATCTAAGTGACACTAAATATCATGAAAATTATACATTTATGCACTTTTTTAAAATCATGGTTCCGAACGTAGTCGGATACCTTAAGCAAGACAACCATTTGTGCGTGTCCCCTTGATCAGATGAAGGCAATGTTATCGTTTATGTTGGGCAAGAGAACACATTTCTTGAATGAGGAAAGAGGCCAGAAGTAAGGGGCATTTGCTTTTTTAGGAGATGTGTCCAAGTCCACACTGAAAAGCAATTAGCAATTCAGGGTGTCTGATAATCTAGAGGAAATGGCACACCAGATACAGCCAACCCAACATTATTGAAAAACACAGTTGTATAGATCAGTGGCGTAATGGAGACTTTTAGGAACCCCTGCAAAGTCAGGCTTTGGGCCCCTACAATTATGGCCGAGCAATTCGGGGTTGCGGAGGTGAACGTTACGCCACTAGTGTAGGTGGTCGAATCGTGGTTTGAGCAGGAATCTCTCTTTGTGGTTACAATGACCTGAATACAGTAGCATAACGAAGAATATTAGGGACCCCTGTAAAGCCAAGCTTTGTGCCCCATTTCAGATCTTACGTTCTTGGCGTCAATCAAGTTATGGGTCTCCTAGAACCTTGGCAAGGATCTCCTAGAATCGATGCGGGGTGTTCGTTACGTCAGATAGATAGATATTAAGGCGCAACTTCGCCGAGCAATGCTTTTTGATGACTGTCTTGAGGATAATGATTTGCAGAGATTAGAATGATCAGAGAAAGAGAAAGAGAACAAAACTCTATTTCCAGACCTGAATTCGATAATAATACCTTGGTGGACTCGTTACTGCTTGAATCCTCCTCCAACTGGAACAAGAGTTATATTTCATCTCTGAGTCTTTTTACTTTCATTTTGGAGAGTTCGTTAACTTAATTGGCAGCATGGAAGCTCAATACTGCCAATGTATTACCATAAGAAGTGAGTACATCCCTTAATAGAATCCATTTTTGTAATGTTTTCTTGACATTTTTCTATACAAAATTATGATGCTGCTTCCTCTAAAAATGAACTTTTCTACCAAGAGTGTTTTCATTTTGCTGTAAATCATGTTTGTGTCAAACTTAAGCAGATTTCTTTATCGAAGTTTATAAAAAACTATTTAGTGCTCATTTGTTCCTATATTGTTTCTTTTTTATTCTCAAATTAGACAGGAAAAAAAAGTTGTACCTTAATCTTTGGGGATTAGTATATATATATATATATATGCACCAAAGATTTCTTACACGTGTACTCTTTTTTCTATAGCTGTGGATTTAAATGGATATATTGCATCGATACAGCAAATATTATAACTAATGTATTAACAGAAAAAGGAATATTTACATTGCAGCAAAAATAGAGCTACCACGAGTTTAAAAGCTGCACTGACTACATGAATAATTACGAAACAAGCAATATAAAAAAAATTAAGTCATTTCCTACTTAGGTCAACAAAGATAAATTTTATTTCGGTTATTTTTTATTAAATAATTACAAATTTTATAAATATGTATATACATATGACAGAATCACAATATTAAGAGGCAAAATAGAATTGCAATTTTCCATTTTCCTTTCTATAAATGGTGCTGGACTATTTTATTATTATGTTACTATTTATTCATTCATTAAAGTTAATTATTCCAATAAAATATAGTATAGTAAAAAGAAATCACATTCTCAGATTCCTCCTGTAATTTTTTTTTACGTGTAAAGGTATGCAAAAGGAATTTTCATTAAATTATAAGTTAAGAAACATCTCCGAAACTGGTCGGAAGCGCACCCTACTTGCAACTTCTCGCAAGTTTAATAGGATACACATATCACACCGAAATAAAAAAAAACAGAGTACTAAATTAATGAAAAAGATTGAAAAATAACCCCAAGCCACGGAAATGTAAATATTTATCTTTACTTAAACATGTCCAGCTGGAAGAAAAGAGCTAATTAAAAAATACTTAGATTGTTTTTAAAACCACTTGAAAAGAAAGGTCGATTTGCTGGAGTTCAAAAATTGGTGCTACTCAATAATAAGAGTTTAATATTTCTTTTAAAAAAATTATTTGGTTTGGCTGAAATTTTCATCCGATTTCAAGTTTAGTTCATCACAAATATTTTAAAAAATAAACCATCATATATTTTTGTAAAAAATTAAGAAATTATTTTTTAATACTTGTAATTACATTCTTAATACGTATAAATTATACTGTGCTTTTAAAATAAGTTCCTGCTGTGTTTATAACATAGAACTCTTTAGAAATATACAATAAGGAACATGATACACACGTTTAAATAAATAAATTTAAATTATCCCCCTGCGGTGTTTTTCTCTCCTCCAACTTTCTGCAAGTGAATAAACGTCATTTCTTCTACGAAACTCGTAAAAATGTAGTTTTCTTAAATATACATATATTTCACAAAAGGGGGAAAGTTCTGAGAAATATATATTTTGGTAATTTTCTCTTCACTGTATCTTTCCATGAAATCAAAACATGTTTTTTTAAAAAAAAATAAAAATTAGATGTATTTTTATATACTCCTACCCTCTAACTTTTTTCTTAAGCAAATACTAAAGAGATAAAATGAAAATTTACTTTATTAGCGTTCTAGATGGAATAGTACTATCTAAATAAATTACCTGGAAAGACTTGTGCCAAATGTAATTTAGAAACTAAGGAGCTATTATATATATTTCCATGAGAGACAGAGAGAGAGAGAGAATTGGGATTTTCTCACAAGAAGGAAATATTAGTTAAACTTGCTCTAGAAAAATCTTGCTTGGTTATTGCTATTTCAGGACAATATTTTTTATTAATGAAAATATTTTGATTATTTTCACTTCTCCCATACTCTTTATGAACATTTTTAATGAGTAAATTAAAGCAATAATTAATAAAGAAATACTTTTAATGTGAATAAAATGCAAGAGGAAATTTTCACATTATAAAAAAACAGAAAGAAAAATGTTTTCATTTTCAAATACAAATAGTTATAATTTAAGGTATCCGACTACGTTCGGAACCGTGATTTTAAAAAAGCACATAAATGGATAATTGTCATGATATTTAGTGTCACTTAGATTAGAATACATGTATTAAGTTGTTTTTATAAGGACATTTTGACAAAATTATTTAACCCTCTAAGCGGTTTGCACTTAAGTCTTGCCATTCTGGAGATGCTTCAAAAATGCACCGCACATATTTTTTTGCTTTCAAGGTGGGGTTCTCAAAAGCGGTTGAGCCGTATTTTTAAGAATGCGGCTCGGCCGCTTTTGGAAATCTTGCTTGAAGGCAGAAAAAGCATCTCTGGAATGGCGGAATTTTACGTGGAGACCGCTTGGAGGGTTAAATATAATATTTTGGCAAAAAATTAAAATAATCTTTTTTCCAAATGTTCTCCTTTTGTGAAAAATGCTTTCTTTATTCTTTACTGTTTCATATGCATATTTTTTAACTTAATGCATTTTTTTAAAAAGAAAAATTCAACTGCATGGTATAAATATATATTCGTGAATTTTCTTGAGTTTTATAGACTACAGCCTCGGTTGCATAAATAAAAACTTCATAAAGAAATAGAGAAATAACATTTAAATAATCGCTTTGGTAGAACTTGATGTTTATAAGTAGCAGCATTAGAGGTAAGTGCTGATGCATAATATGCTGCATGGATTTTGCACCATGGTCGAGCACTGTGCTTTTAATACAGTCCTAAATGAGAGCGTAATGAGACCCCGATTAAACTGGACATTCCTACAAATATCAGTCTCTAATGTATTCCATACTTGATCCGTAGTCTTTATCCAAGCCGGCTGCTGTCATTGATTTACCCACCCCTTTGCCTACCTCCGATCCGGACAGAAATCGATATTTTCCTGATTGATTTTTCGTCCGCGATTACGATTTCTGTCAAATCAAACCCCCGGGAATTCCAGGAAGGGCTCCGCTCCGGCTGCCCGGATAAGACAATGTCCCGTCCCGGGATTAGGAAAGGGAACGCCCTGTCAGCAGAATCCGGCTGCAATTAGTGAGACTCCGAATTGGGATTGGAGACTTCTCCCGGATTATTTCATGCACCTTTTAGTCGGGAGAGTTATTAAATAATGTTTGTTTATACTGTCTGCTGCTTATACCTACCGCTTGCATTTGGCGGAGGAATTAGATGAGGTGGCTGCTTGGAAAATCGCCAAATGTGCCAAATATTTTGATGGGTGGTAATCCATGCTTCTGGCTGAGGGGTACGTGTAGCGATACATTTCATTGAATTTGGAAACTTCGTATTTGAACTAAAATATTTGCAAAATGACAAATAATTAAATATTCAGTTTATAAAAGAATAATACAAAAATACAATTTGTTTATTTAATTAGAGGTTACGTATTTTTAATGAATTTAAAGTAACTGTAACTGTCCCTGTTATTCTCAAACTTTTAATACTTACGACCCAATATTCAATCACAATTTTCATCGCAGCCTCCTCCATACAATAATAGTATATTGAATTCTATAATACGATACTTTGACGCTAAAGCTACAATACGACTTTAATCTCGGAAGTACCGCCGGCGTATATGAACGTCTCTCTGAGCCAGTGCGTAAATTGCCCCTGACGTATATATACGTCTTTCGAAGTAGGATAATTTTCTGTTCACTGCTATCTGTAAAATTATTCCGAAGGCTTTGGAATGCAAAACAAATGACTTTGGTAGTGTTTGCGAAGGATTTAATTATTTCAGAGGATTTTCTTATTTATTCCCTTTCTCCTCTCCCAATATACCACATAAGATCCTAAAACTGGCTTTCAAGGGATTTAATATAAATTGGCCTCCGAATTTTCACCAACTTCTTTCTACCAGAAATGCTTTCAAAAATTTCTGTGAATTTGTTGTAAATATTTGTATTTCTTCTTAACCTCAATATATATTTTTATTTTTGTTTCCCCTGAATGTGTGTTTATTACTTACTTCTGTAAGCCCCGTGTGATACTTTGTGGTGCACGGGGATTTTATAATTGTTTTCAATATATATATACCACATATCCATGTATACGTGCAAAACGGTGGCATTAGGGAGATAATTGCGTAAATTTAATCGGTATATTTAAAGGATTAATTATAAACCGTACACCGCGCACATGATCAAGAAAAGTGTTAATTTTTGCATGTAATTTTATATATGACAAGAAATTATGTAACTTATATATGACAAATCAATTATAAAATCACTGGTAATTATAAAACTTGTTCTTAACTTAATATTGTTAAATTAATTATAAAATACATTGTGTACAGTACCGATACATGTATAAGTGTTATTTATCGGTGTAAATGTTCTTTTTTTATTTTTTATTATGTCAGAATATAGTTTGTTACTTTTCTTTCTATACATTAATAATTTTTTTTAAATAATTTTTTTTTCTTATCAATATGCTCGCGTCCTTTTCTGAGAGTTATTACACACTCCACAGTTCTACCGTGTGTAAACAAGTAATATAAAAAAAATTAAGTCAATTCCTACATATTTCGACAAAGAAAAATTTTGTTTTGGTTAATTAAATTTTAATGAAAGAATTATTATTTGAAAAACTGTTTCCACGTCATTCACTACAAGTTCAAAAATATATATTTGAAGCCAAGAAAAAATTCTTTAGAAAAACTTACTGGTGCCATATTTGTTGGTCTTAGTTCATATACTTCTTCAGAAATAACACAGAACAAATTTAAAATTAAAAATAAAATTTAATTAGTATGAATTTATATTTGAAAAAACTGTATTAACATCCAGTGTCATCCGTTACAAGTTTAAAAAAATGTATTTGAACTTATACGTGGATGATTAAAAAGTATTTTATTAACGATTGAAAATTTGAGCAAGATAAATATATATATATATATATATACAGTCGGACCTCTGTATAATGAAGTCGCTAAATTCCGAAAAAAAGATCGTTATATGGAAAATTCGTTATATAGAGGTTCATCTTTCAATTTTCTTTATAAACCACATAAAACAAATCTTAAATTCCTAAACACTATGTATTAAAAAAAGTAATTATTTACACCTTTCTGTAAATTAATAATATTTATTTTATATATCTTACCTATCAAAAAGAAGAAGAATTGCAAGAAAAGTGTCTTGACGATTTCATCTACTCTTCCGGAAGGATTATTTATTTTTTCTTTGATGCTCAAGCACTTACGTTTTGACATTTTCGAGCTACCAGAAACGTAGTTACCATTACGACTGATCAACACTACAAATGAAAGAGGACTAGTTCAAGGACACGGAGACACGAGACAACTCCACTGACGGTGAAAGGGGATATCGAAGATCTTTCCGGTGAACTGGACGATGGAGGTTAAAGGGTGCACTTCTTGTATGAAAGCCCAGAATTCTATTGCTCTTGGCGAGCTAGGCACCTAATAAAACCAGTTCAAAATTTATGACCACCATAAAATGAGTTAAAAGGAAGAATAACTTTAAATGCCCAGAAATACTTTAAAAAAGGGAGAAAAATATTGTATGATAAGAGACAAAGTTCGTAGTATAGAAAATGCAATTCGCTATTGAGAAGTTATTTTACAAAGAAAATCATGAAATGTTTTTGGTCCAGGAAAAAAATCACTATATCGAAATATTCGCAATATAGAGGCTCGTAATATGGAGGTTCGACTGTATGTACATATATATAGGGAGAAAGAGAACTAATAGTAGGAATTGAAAAAAGAAATAGGTGTATTTCTTATTTCTACGTAATCGCAGGAATTATGTTTAAGTATTAATTGCATAGTAGGCATATAGTCTATTTTACGAGCCGGTCAGAAGTCAAGTCATTTAAAAATACAAAACTCTTTATAGTTGGTAAAAAATACTTTTACTGTTCTATTTCTTAATTTTCTATTCCATACAAACTGACCAATAACTGGATAATAATGACTAGATAAGTTCCTTCCAAGAATGTTTGGCTCCGAAAAATGTTCTTGAGATTTATCTTTGTCCAATAAATGAACAGAACATTGTCTGTTGTAAAGGATCAATTTTTTTTTTCCAAACTGCAGTACTATACAAAAACGCTTTTACTTTTGTTTTATTGCCGATCGAAAGCAGTTCCTAATGACCACAATTTTTTTTGTAGTTCAATTCATGAGGTACCCATTTATCAAACTTTTTTGACTTTTCTGACTTGTTCTAAACGATAAACGATTATTGATTGGTCAAGGTTACCCATTCAGCAGTTTCTGGAATATGTTGTTTTTCTTTCCTCGTACGTGGTACTTTCCTGCTTTATAAGTTAACATTTTTTCCTCTGTACTGTGGGTTTTTTTTTAATGAATAAATACCAATTCAAGAATTTTCCCGCCATAATATAGTAGGTTTCAAAGAATGGTTATCAATTTCTGTAAAGATATGCACGTTTTTCTTTTTCGGCTACTAGCTGTTGACCTTGACACTTGGATGTTTATTTGAATCACCAACCTACTATTCCGCAGTTACGCCGTGCATGCCTCAGACGACTGGGAAGAAAAAGAATCCCTGTTCGGGTCATCCTTTAAGAGTTCTTATTGCCGTCCTTTGTTTTTTGAGACTTGTGGAAGAAGGGCCCGCAGTACTTTCATCATTTGTTAAAGGAAATTTTTAAAACTAACATGCAAGTACGTAGTATGCACTTTAATTAAGCGTACGTTTTACACAGGGTGATTCATAAAGAAGTATACACTTTTCTGATGCTGTAAAATAATAACAGTCAAAGATATGCACCACCTCAGCGCACCGTAAGGTAGATGTACTCTTAAAGTTTTGTTTTACCCCTGACGGAAAGGGCTCTGGCAATAAATAGCCACACAGCAACACGTGCGAGATTCTCCTAAGTGTATTCTGTGGCAGTGTCCAGAAAGAAAATATTCAACACATTATTTTTCCACGAGTAAACTGTCACGAGCGATTTTTTAGCCTCTGTTAACTCTTTGGTTGGAGCTACAGTTGCACTTTATTTTCCGATCGGATGGTGCATCCCCACATTGGTCGACCTACGTGCGAGATTACCTCAATGAACTTTTACCTCACAGACGGATTAGATATAATCCTCCGACTAAAACATGCATTTATCCGATGAACAATCTCACATTTTGACTTAACTCCACCTGATTTCTTCCAGTGGGAGTACGTAAGGGTCAAGATTAAGCGTTGATTTAGTGGAGCTGAAACAGTGTATCAAGATGCCATCAATAGACTTTACTCAGGTATCTTAACACACTTTTGGGCATTAATGGATTAACGTCTCGATATGTCTCGTGAAACTAAGGATTCACACGTAGAATATCTGCGACTGGCTTTAACAAAACTTAAAATAATCCCATACAATATGTTATAGGTTATGTATAAAATCTTATATTGCTCTTGATTTATAGTGCATTGAAATCGTCTACTTTTTTTATGAATCACCCTGTATTTCCCTCTGCTCAATGATGCGTTTAAATACAAACAAAAATTGTATCATAATAGTCTGATTTCATGACGCTCACATGATAAATGCAATCACGTGTTCTCCATTGAATGCAAAACTGACAAGAGACTTGCACTTATTGGTGACCTTGTATAGGGTGGCCATAATTAAACTGCAAGTGTTCAAGGGGTACTGGAGAGAAAACTACCTGGAATATTCCAGTGGAGTTTGGTATCTACACGTTTCAGAACATGCGCAAGTCAAATATGCAAGGAAAAAAATCGCCATTTTCACTCGATAGATGGCGCTGTACCGTACTTCAACGCTCACCAGTGGCATATACAATTTCCAAAACCGATAGACAGAGCATAATGACATTCTAAGAGGCATATAAGCAATATAAAACATTTTTTGATGCCAATGCCATAGCAAAACGGAAATTCTGTCACAACTCCAAAAAGAAATTTTCGCTCCCTGAGCTTAATTATGACAGAGCAATTACAACAACCATTGCATGACTTTGGACAGGACACCTCAAGGGGATGAAGATCCTCCCTGATGGTTCAAGAATGTTCCCGAAGTGTAAATACTGCCCAGATATACAACTGGATCCCACACACGTCCTGAGCTGCCCTTCCATCTCGGCAGCCCTCTTCAACATTGACCTCAACTGCACCAGGGAGACCCTCTACTCGGATAAGGCCGAGAATGTGGCTAGAGAGGTGCTACACGCCTTCGGACCAATGTAATAACTTTGCACTTTTCTGACGACAACAACAACAACAAAACATCTCTTATAGTGTGTTGAAATTCCATACAATTCACTTCAGTAATTAAATTTTTACAGTATCATGTAATCAAAAATTAACGTAGATTGAGATCATAAACATTCATAAAAACGCTTTGGAAAACAGTTAAACCATTATTTATTCAATGAAATTATCGCATGATGTGCTCAATAGGCGAACCACCACATGCAACCAAATACTGAAAACGTAAAACAGCATGGTCCACCCCCCGCCGCATTTAAAATCTCTGTTGTAACACACCTCACGTGTCTCGTTTTGATAGGTTTCAATTCATCAACAGAAACATTTCTGTATAAGCCATATCTTTCAAATGTTCCCACAGATAAAAATCGCAAGGATTGAGGTACGGTTTAAGTGGGGACGAAGCGTTTTCAAAATCTCTGCTTATGACTCGGTCAGCAGCAAAGGTATCATGTAGCAATTTTTTTACAGGTTTAGCGATGTGATGGGGGTGCTCCGTCCTGCATAAATATCGTGGTTTCTAAACAATGTCTCTCTTACAATGCTCGAATCAATTGTTCTCTCAACATTGACCCGTAGCTAGTCCCTGTAACACTACAGCCTTTGGGACCACTTGGAGTTGGGGTCTCAAAGATATAGGGGCCCACAAGAAAATCACAAGTCATTCCATATAATGATTGAACAATTCCTTCCATTCTGATAGAATATCTTCACTAACAATGCACGCGTTTCTTCTTATTCAGAGTCATGATTGACAATTACAACAACAACGCTGGATGTCTCTGGGAAATGGAACGCGAAGCGTTCCTCGATCCCATATCTAGATTGTCGATGGGGCCTGAAGTGGATGGAACGGGCTGAATGAGAGAGTCCTGATTGGTTGTTAGTATGTGGCAAGGAGGCGTGGCTATTGGAACGGTGTGGGTCGTATCTTCGGTTTCGGCGGGAATGTCCTGGAGTGAGCTGAAAGCCCTTACTGTGATTGGTCGATAGCACTCAGAGAGTAGACACTCAATTGGCTGCACTGATGCGTTGGAACTATAGAAAAGGGAGGGATCTAGAATACTAGCCTGTGTGGGATTCCAAAATGGAATTGAAATTTAAGAAATTACAAAACAGAAAATAATTAAAAGGAGAATTTAGAAAATTACATGGTCCCTCGCCACACGGAGAGTGACTAAATTAATGTTAGGGATTATAAGAGTCTAGGAGTATTCTCCTAGGCCTTTTGATATCTGGCTCTGGAATGTAATTATTTAGCATTTTAACGTTTTCATTATCAATGTTAGGAAGATTATTGTAGAAAGATACAGCCAGTTTTTGAACATAAGCTTTAAAGGGGAGAACTTTAATATCTTCATAAATTTTAGAGTTTTTAGCATACCTATTAACTTTAACAATATTTCTAATTAACGAGTTCTGAGCAACCTCGAGTATTTTAATATTAGCATCAGCTGCATAGCACCACACAGGCGATCCTGATTGACAGTTACTCAATATAGTCTTGTTTTTATATTGTTCGATGGGCTTAAAATCTGCATATATGCCGTCGATAAGCATTGAAACACAACACAGCGTCATCTATCGGGTGAAAATGGTGATTTTGTTTTTTGCATATTTGATTTGCGCATGTTCTCAAACGTGTAGATAACAAAATTCACTGGAGTAGATACCAAATTTCACTGGATACTTGCAGTTTAATTATGGCCACCCTATATTTGTCTACTTGTGAAATGTACACTGCTGGCCACCGTAAATGCAACACCAAGAAAGACAAGAGATAGCACAACAAAATTTATTTTGTAGATAACATGTTGACCCAGTATCAAATGATTTAATTTATAGACTTCTGTGAAGTGTGGTTCCTGCCAGAATCAGTAGCCAGAGTAACCGTCATTGTTGGAGATCACCGATGTCACACGCCTCAGCATTGATTCAAAGACACTTTGGATGTGTTCTTGGGGTACAGTAGACTAAGCAGCTTCCACACGTTGCCAAAGTTGATCTGGTGTGGCAGCTGGGGGTGTAATCTGGGTCAATCGTTGAGCAACCATGGACCACATGTTTCCTATCGGCGAAAGATCCAGAGAGTGAGCTGGCCAGGGAAGCAATTCAATCTGGTGATTGACGAAGAACCTTTGGACAATGCGCGTGCCACGTGTAGTCGCTTATTATCCTGTTGAAATAGGGCGTGGGCTGGCCCTGAAGGTAAGGAAGGACAACTGGCCCAACACCTCAGAGATGTAGCGCTGACTGTTTAAAGTACCGGCAATGCGTACTAGAGAGTGCGAGTGATACCCAATACCACCCCATACAAAAAACCCGGTGCAGGCCCAGTGTGTCGGTGCATAACGCAGCTGTTCAGCATCCTTCCAGGGTGTCTCCAGCCCTCGAATTCGACCATCGTGTTTTTGCAGACAGATGCGTGACTCTTCAGTAAAGACACCATTCCATTCTGCCTCCCACATCCTTTTCATCTCACCATAGGCGGCGGAGACGTCTGGGGTTTCCCGTAAAGGGTAGACTAAGCAATGGACGTCTTGCGGACAGACCACTCTGCTGTAAACGGCATCAAATAATACGCGCAGACACTGAATGATGTGTTACAGACTCAATGTGCTGTGCTATGTTTAGTGATGTGACTGAACGATCCGTCACTGACATGCGTACAATTTGCCTTCCTCACGTGAAGTGGTGCACTGAGGTGAATGCGATCGACCACGTCAGTCCGCCGTACCCTTCTGCATCCAACGGTCACATATCCGCATTACAGTTGTTTGGTTTCGTCCAACACGACTACCGATTTCCCTGAAAGATAATCCACATTCTCGGTAGGCCACTATCCTTCCTCTGTCGAACTCGGATACTTGATCAAAAGCTGATCGCTGTTTTCTAAGAGACATAATTAATCTTTTTTTGAAAAAACCACAACAAAAACACAATTACCGAACTTGAAATCGTCGTAATCTCCAAGCCTTAAATAGCGCTTTGAGGTGGCGCCACAGGCGTGCGTGATGTGTGTCTGAGCTGAAATTCTAATCATTTGCATATCTTACCTCCACTAATGCATGTTGTAAATTTCATGTTATTTGCATGCTTCTTTCAGGGTGTTGCATTTACGGTGGCCAGCAGTGTAGATACAATTTTAAATTTGATAATTGTGTAAAGATGTTCAAGTATTAAGCATTGTCGCAGCACCTGCTCCTCAGAATAGTTGAGGTGGATATTTCGCAGATCGTTAAGGTTCCTAGGAGGATCCAAACACAGTAGTGATTGAGACGCCATTAAATCGGACACGACGAATAGATATTCACAATACAGTCGAACCTCTATATTATGAACCTCTACATTGCGAATTTTTCTATATAGCGAACTTTTTCCTGGAACCAAGAATATTGCATGGCTTTCTTCATAAAATAACCTCCCTATAGCGAAATGCATTTTCTATAAAACGAACTTTTTTCTTGTGATTCAATTTTTTTTCTCCCTATTTTTGAAATACTTCTGGACATCTCAAGTTATTCTCTCTTTTAACATATTTTATGGTGGTCATAAATCTTGAACTGGTTTTATTAGGTACCTAACTCCCCAAAAGCAGTAGAATTCTTGGCGTTTCCTCAAAAAAGTGCAAAATTTAACCCCCATTGTCCAGTTCACTAGAAATATCTTCGATAACCCCTTTCACCCTCAGTGGAGTTGTCTCGTATATCCGTGTCCTTGAACTAGTCTCCGTTCATTGGTCGATAGCACTCAGAGAGTAGACACTCAATTGGGTAGGGTTGATCAGTCGTACTGGTAACTTCATTTCTTGTAGCTCAAAAACATCTAAACGCAAGTCTTTGAGCATCAAAGAAAAATATTTAATTCTTCAGGAAGTGAATAAATGCGTCAAGAAAAAGGATATTGCTTTAAAATTTAGTATTCCTCTAACCAGCTTATTAATTATTATAAAAATATCGAGAAAAGCTACAAAAAATTGGGATTCATTGCCGATTTTTCCTCACTACGTTTAAGAATATGTGTCTGTGAAGATGTCGTCGAGGCAGTTTTGAAGTGGATACACACAATGCGAGATGAAAATGTTTCGATCTCTGGATCTTTCATAATAGAGAAAGCTCTTCAATTTGCTAAGGCATTGATATACGATCAATTTATAGGTAGCAACAGATGGCTAGGGGAATTGAAGGGATTATTTGCGCATTTAAAAAAATGTGAGGCATATTATAAATAAAAGCATTTTTTTTTTAAAAAAAAAAAATCAAACAAAATTGACAAATTTTATGAGAAATTAAATTTAAGGACGCATGTGTGAATGTATGTTTAGAAATTCTAGTTACAAAATAATGTATGTTTAAAATTACTTGTATACTTTAAACTAGAAAATGTCCTTAAAATTCATTAACATTATTTTCTTAATGTCGAAAATACCTTGACATTCTTTTTTTTCTTGTTTTCTCTTTGCAGTTTTTCTGTTCTTTTTTTTTTTTTTTGATGGGTAAGATATATAAATTCAATTGGTATTAATTTACAAAATGGCGTGAATGGTTATTTTTTTTAATATATAGTGTTTGTGAATTTAAAATTTGTTTTATGTGGTTTATATAAAGTTTATTGGAAGATGAACCTCTATATAACGAACTGGATTTGGCGACTTCGTTATATAGAGGTCCGACTGTAATTCACTTTTACTAATTTAAGCATTAAATCTGATTACGCGGTATGCAGATAAGAGACAAACAGAATAAAAAGTACTTACAGTAGAATCCGGCGTATAACGCTCTCCGCCGTATAACACGCACTTATACTTTCAAGTCTCAATTTTTAATTTGTAGGTATATTCACCTTACAACGGTGACTCCCTTTTTTTCACGAAGGAACTTGAAGTGTACGTATTCATTACTCTTATGTTTTGAAGTCACTTATTCGAGGTATTATTTTTTTGTATCTTTAGAAAGAAATAATATGTGTGCTTCTAGAACTAGAACCCTTTAAGTTCTTAAAGTATGTCATTTCTTTCTCTCAAATAAACAGTATTTCGATCAATATAGGTCTAGTTTTATTGATGTATAACATCTTTCCTCTCGGTTACTGGATATTTGTGGGAGTGATTTCGTGAAAAGGAAGTGTGTAACAGGATGTGACGAAAAGCGCGCCATTTCTTTGCCCTTTTTGAGGGGTCGGGGCGTTCTTTTGCTCCCCCCCGCATGGGGGGTTTAACTCTAGTTAAACCCTCAAGCACTCGAGCGATTGTCTAAAAACCGTTAGTCACAATATTGGGGGGCATGTGCGGAAGAATGCTTATTTGAAAAAGGACAAAAGGGGGATTTCGGTGGTCGTATACATTTCTTCGAATCAAAAAGGATAAAAAAATTTAAAAATTTCCTGCCCTTTTTTTTACTTTTTACTATAAAACGAAAGTGGTTCTGCTCTTTTAAAAAAATTTTCACTCCTTTCCCCATTTTCAGTGGTGATTTTAACTTTTTGGTTTTCCAAAAGCTGGCGCTCAAACCAAAGAATGATGAACTCAAGCTTGAAATGAACACAAATCAAAAAGTTTCGACTCTAACAGTGGGACTGTTATTGACCAAGTGTTTTCAACGGTTTTAAAAACTTTGGTGGTGGTGAATATTAACGTCGCACTTTTCAGCTACACCGAGGGTTTTTGGCGACCCCCCAAAGTAATTTTTTAACCATGGTCAATTTACGTGGACGACACCCGAGCTCTTTTTATATATATATATATATATCGTTTAGATTTTCAATCGTTAACAAATACTTTTTATTCATCCATTGAAGCTCAAATACATTTTTTTAAACTTGTAGTCGATGACACTTGTATTAATAAGTTTTTCAAATAATTATTCATTAATTAAATTAAAAAATGAATAAATAGTAACAAAAATAATAGTCCAACACCCTATATAAAAGGACAATCGTTGCGTTGTGTCCCCTTATTGCAATAGATAGCGCGTTGGGCTTCTAATAAGAATATCAAGGGTTCGAATCCCGTATGGGATGGCGTATTTTCTGAGAATAGGGTTTCTTTTTTACTATAATATTTTATTAGAATAATTAAATTTAATTAATGAAAAGATAGTAACAAACAAACAAAAAACAAAAACAAAAAAAAAAATAGTCCAACACCCTATATAGAAAGGAAAATGGAAAATTGCAAGGAAAATCGCTTTCTATTTTGCCAATTAATAGTGTGATTCTGTGATATGTATATACATATTTATATTAATTGTAATTATTTAATAAAGAGAAACTAAAATAAAATTTTTCTTTGTTGACCTAAGTAGGAGTTGACTTAAAACTTTTTTTTATATTACTTGTTTCACATTACTAAATGGTGGAAAATAAATTTCTTATGGTTTCTTCATTTTATGGTAGATGAAATTACACAGAATTAGTATTCTAATTTTCTTTAATTAAAAAAATTCTTACATAACACTTTTAGTCACAAAAAACATGGTTGATTTAGTTACCAATAAATTATTAAATTCTAAGGGCTATTATTCGGATTCTTCTACTAATCCTCTTGAGGAAAATATTATTTAACTGTGATTTTAGTTTAGAAACCCCTTTCTCCGTAGAGATGACTTGATTTTATGCAAATGTATCTAATATTTAAATGGTTGTTGAATATGTGAGGTTAATGGTTAATCGTTGATCGTTAAGCGTGAAATCAAAGTATTAGGAAAGGAGAATATAGAGACTGGGTGGTCGTGCGTCTTGAGATTTATAGTCGACGCAGAATACCCCAGGAATTATGGAAATAAGCAACTTTGGAAATGACCGAGCTATCGGGCTTCGAGAAGGATCCTAACAAGGAGCTTCAAAACCAGATAAGTGAACTTCAATAATCTAATATATCCAATTAAGGGTTAGGATTTCATATTGCTCCCAGAGTTAAGCTACAAAATTGTGTACTTCCTAAAGTGCTAAAGATAGAATAAAAGTAGCAATTTTTCAATCCCTACTATTAGCTCAGTCTTTTCCTATATATATTTTTTATATATATATTTATATATTAATGTATTTATCTTGTTCAAATTTTCAATCATTCATAAAATACTTTCTATTCACCCAATGAATTTCACATACATTTTTTTAAACTTGTGGATGGTACTTGATGTTAATACAGTTTTTTCAAATATTAACTAATTGAGTAAATTTTGAATTATAATTTTTTTGGCCCCAACTTAGATTCTCTCTATTTTTGTAACAATGAAGTTTAAAACAAAGAAAACTTTGGCTAGAAAACCTTTTTTTCACCCAAACTGGCATTTTCAAAAATCAGACAAATAATGCTTTTTTTTAACCCCTTACTAGTTCCTTACCCGCCCAATTGAATTTTCAATCTTAATAAAATTTTTTTATTTATCCATAAATGAAATTGGGTAAAAAATTTTTTTTTTCATTACTTGTTTCATCGACATTTTAAATATGCTAAAATATTAATAATTAAATAAATTGTTATTAAAAATACTAATTTTTGTTACATAATTGCGTTTGGCATGCATTCTATTTTGACATTCTGTACAAAAAATCAGATAATTAAAAATGACAATCAATGATTTTAAAATGGGGGAAATGTTTCCCCGTTAGGATGGTTAAGGAATAATTTTCAGACAAATAATGCAATTGTTTTTTATAATTATTATTTTTTATTGTTATTATTCGATTAATATCAAGAAATATTATTTCTAGTAATACCCCAGCATAGTAATCTTCCTAAGCCTCTGTAGTAAATTAAAATTTCTATTTCATTTTTACGTTTAGCCTGGTATTTTTAAATCCTTTAATGGTACCCTGGTTATAACAAAATAGTATCAAAATTTCTGTTTTTATCTTTTGAAATGATCATGTTCACGAGAGAACACGCAAATTTAAAAAAAAATCTCCTTTAAAGGATTTGAAATGATGGTGCTTGAGGTTTATAAACACCCATCGGGTTTTTTAACTTATTTTTTATAGATGCGTTTTTAAGACTAAAGCATTGCCTGTTGTATTATGGAACGGTGAGAAGCCGTCAGTCGGAAAAATATGTGATCGTGCATGACTAGCTTTCTGGCGATGCTAGATTATCGATTGCCGCTGCATGAATGTTCTTTAAACATCGTTTCGACTTCTCGCAAAGCGTTAGGTTGTTGATAGATAATTCATTTTGAGATACTTCTAGGGTTACCAGCGCTTTGGGCCCAGCCAAATACGTTGGACTCTCTTATTAGCTTTGAAAATCTTCTTTTTTTAAAAAATAGAATGTTTACTGTTTTGGTAAACGCACCAGACAAAGCACTCAGCACCCATAAAGAAAAAAAAACAATTTTATCTTACTATCAAATGTACAAAAACAATTTAAATTTCATTACAATATTTTTGTGTTGTATGAAAATGATCTCATTGAAACATTTCAGCAATCTTTACAGCATGCAAAAAATTCGAATGCAATTAACAGGTTAATTGCCAGTTTGGTGAACAGGTTAATTTGCACATAAAATTTGAATATAATCGAAATATTAAAAATACCATAAATTTTAATTAATGCGTAATACGGAAAATATCCATCAAAATTTTTTTTTATCCGTTGTGGCTCTAGTGCAGAGATGGCGAATCAATGGCACGCGACACAATATTTCGGGCACGCCACCGATCAAAACGGTTTGCATTTAGTTCAAATTAACGAAGTTCACATTTAAGTGTTACGACCAAACGCGCCAGTGATTGGTCGCGGTGTGGCAGAAAGCACAATCGCTTATCATTGTTTTGCCTTATTTACTTCATAGACTGCAATTGCTAATGTAGAGAAGTTTGTCTATGCATAGCATAGTCAATTTCATTGACACTACTGTATTTTAAAGTGCATTTGTGTTATATTTACGATTTCTAACCGTTATTTAGCATGGCTAGTTCAGCAAAAAGACAATAAGTGCCAGATAGTTAATGCAACAGAGAATTTAAAACTAGAAGGATCGAGAAATATGGTATGATTAATAAAGACGACAAAGCGATGTGTAGATAGATATTTAATGTTCTGAAAAAGTTTCATGTAGAACATCGTCTGTAAAACGGATTCCAGACACATTTAACTGTTGGAAGAAGCTGGCTCGTGGTATTTTAACCATACTTTTCATTTGGCTCTGCCTGCAAGTCATTATTTTCAGAGATGAATAACATTAGATACTCGCTTAGAAAACGTTTACAGATGATTCCAATTCAGCATGAGTTCTGCTAAAAGCAACATCTTACAACCCTACTATGATATGTATAATCTAATCTGCAACAACATAGGTCACATTGATGTTACTTTATTATTTGAATTGGTAAGTTGCCCCCCTCGGGTGCCCTTCTCCTTGATTATCAGCGTGAGCTAGAGGTGAAGGAATAGCGAAAGAACTAGAAGCCGCCATGATCTTAATCTGACTTTATTAAAATCTTAAACATAAGATCAGAGATAATAATAAAATAATAATAATAAGATAATAATTATATATGTGAGAGAATTTACAATGACAAAACACACAATATAGATAATACCGAAATAATTTAACCCGGACCACTATCAATAACTAACTCGCCTAAACTCAATTCCAATACTATCACAGATCCTAATATTAAATAGTCAATCCTACCTTAATTTCGATCTACCGATCCAATCTTAATAGAAGTTACGCCTTTACTGGAGTGCAATGTTATGCACCGTGACCTAATGGCTCTATGTCAGGAATAACTTCTGTGTTGGATGTCACTTCACAATTGAATCACGGACTATCATAACATTCCCAAATTGCCACATCGCTTACTCTAACTTCTGATATTTAAAAGCTTTCCAATTTGCATCTTTTCTTTACGCTTCATTTCTTGGGTTTGGTTGGAAAAGAGTTGCCATTAATTCTGGCCCCAAAGAACCCAAAGGACATGTTAATGAAAAGACGCGTGAGCCCGTCACAGAATTACACTTATAACTAAAACATTTACTATTATACAGTGCAAAAAGGAATTTTTTGGTAGTAAATAGAGTTGTGAGTTGTTAGTATTTAGTTTTATTATTTTTTTCAGTAATCACAAGTCAAAATTATTGGACGGCACGTCTATACCTCACTAAACATTTCCTTAGAAAAAATGGCACGTGGATCTAAAAAGGTTCGCCACCCCTACCTTAGTGGTAGGCTTACCAAATTTTTTCTGGTTCAATCCAGGATATATTTTTGAAATTATTAAAAGTCTTAGTAATGTACCGAAAGATTAAACTGTATTTATTACTCAACATGCAAATTTTCAAAATGGATGTTTATATTACATTGTAGTGTCTGACTACCGTTGGCATACTGTTTGGCGGTAGATTCTTTAAGAATTGGCGATGTTCCCCAACATGCAGGAGGTAGGGTTAATTTGTTTTGGAGGAGAAGGGTTTCTTAACCCCGGAGAGTACGGTCAGGAGAAAGGGAGAAAGTCCCTTGTTTTTTGAAGTGCGAAGTGCTAAACTGTGTTGGGGTGAAGGAAATTGAGTTCCTTCGGGGAGATCGACTCCCAGGCGTGGTATGGTGTAAAAGAGAAGAATAGAGTTTCCTGAGAGTGTTTTAACACGGCGAACAATGTAGTTTGATAGTTATTTGAGTATTATATTTAATCAAGATAAATGTGTTAATCAAGATTAATTATGAGTAGTAGTGGATTATATGGAGAAGTATTTAAGAAAGTAATAAAGACTTAACATACATCATAAAATTCACATCACGGAACATATAAAGGATGCTAAACCCCTACTTCCATATTTTAAAGTAGGTTTAATATAAGTGTTGTAAGTTTTATTTGGGGTTCTGTAACGTTTGGCATAATTGGCGGAGAGAGTGAGACTTGAGAAATTAAATTATTGGCTCATTACGTCTACAGCTGTTAATTACAATGTGTACATTTGGTAACACGTTATTCAAATAATTGACTATTTCCATTCTACAGAGTAGGTTATTTGTGAAGGAGAAAGCAAACTCAACCTGTCTTTCGAGTATTTCAAAACGATCTCCCTACCCACTCTCTTGGGAGTGGGGCAGTCTCTTCTTACCCCTTGACTCTTCTGACCCCTTGAGCGACTCGAGATTCCGGCTCACAGGGGTGGAATCCAGTCGTTGGGTTTCTCACGGCCATCAGTTGTCGGCGTGATGTCAGATGAAAGGACTCCCTAATATTTTATTGGTGGATGTGATCTGAACAATGCTATCTACATAAGAAGCCAATCTTGCAGATGCGTTGCGTGAAAAGTTTACAGTAGTCTGTGAGCATCCCCATTTGGTACCGGCTAGTCTTTTCAAAAGAGGATCCCATATCTGCTTTTTTGCAAGAGTATTCACATGATTAGTAAAGCTTAATTTATTGTTCAGCACTACACCTAGATATGTGGTACTAGTACTTTTTGAGTGTAGAGCTGTCTGTTTGTAATTCAAAGTTATTCATGGTGATGCAGTGGTTGTGGTTACGGACTCGTAGTCAGCGTTGTCGAGTCCTGATGCCTATAAAGACCCATGACCCAGAGGAGCTGCGGAAGCTCAAAGTTCTCCCACTGGCTTGGTGTGGAAGTTACGAAAGGGTAGGCTCAGGTGTCATCTCGTAACCTGAACGTATTTCAAAATTGCACAGGTCCGATTCCTAGTATTTATCCATATTTTATTACATCAGATAAGGCTGTCTTCGGTTAATGTTAAAGAATAGGCCCCGAATTTGGAACATTATTTCAGATATAAAAGAAATGAAACATTAATATGATATTCTGGATTCACTATCCTTCAGAGAGCAGAATTTTTTTATTATACTTCCAGTTTTTAACCGATTTTATTCACTTTTTCTGGTGTAAAATGTGTTTCGCGCTTTTTCGCCTATACCGTAATGTTAAATGGGCTATACCTTCACATATTATAACAGAAAAGAAAGTATCATGGAATATTTTGGCATTTTTAAAATACTATATTGTTAACAGAGGTGTGAGCAAATTTCCACAGAAATTGAAGCATTTTTTCTGTTTGAAAATGGGTTTCGTGTTTAGTTCAAGCTCTCGTACTTTCACCGAAGATAGTCTTAAGTGCGATGTTAATTAACACTCACTCACGCATTCATGCCTTGTTCTCAAGCGATGCTTTGTATAATCATAATAAATTTGTGACGGGCTCACGCGTCTTTTCTTTAACATAACCTCTGGGTTCTTTGGTGGCCAAGATTAATGGCAACTCTTTTCCAATAAAACCAAGAAGGAAATGTGAACAAGAAATGCAAATACGATAGCTTTTAAAAGAACATAAGTTTCAGTAAGCGAAATGGCAATTTGGGGAATGTTATGTTTGGAAGAGATACAAGCGTGAATTGACAGCCTATCGCAAAGTTACCTGGAAACCCAGCCATTACTACAAGGTGCATGCCATTGCACGCGCGTTCAGACGTTTCCTTATAAAGATTGAAGCTAAGTTTGGGATTAAGGTAGGACTGATTATTTGATATTAAGATTGTAATATTATTAGAAGTGCAAGTAGGCGGATTAAATAATCAAATAAAGGAAGTGGTCTAAGTTACGCGATTCGGTTTAACTATCATTGTGTGTGTTGTTCATTATAGATTCTCACTCCTTTAAATTTATCTAAATTGTTAGACATTTAAGTTCTGTTCTTAATAAAGTCATATTAAGAATTTAAAATGTCTATTCCTTTTACAAACCCTACACATCTAGCTCACGCTGACAATCAAAGATACGGTCACCAAAGGGGTATCACAAATTATAATTCCATATCAAAGATAGGAATCTCGTTCGAAAATAAACATTTTATTTGGTTTTTATTATAATTTAAATTGATATTTAAAAAAAACAACATAGAGTTATTTTTAATTGGCTTTTTATTTTATCACTAACAGAATGCTGTAAGCTCCTCCAGCATTTCATCTTTTTGAATGACGCGTGATGTTTGAGCTGGCTCTCTTCCTCCCCTCCAACTTCACTCCACGCCCCGAGGAATGAGACAAAGCTGGATTGAAGTAGCGGACCCTTCCATTATTCCAGACAAGCGTCTTCGATACTATCGTTTCTTTCTTTCTTTTTTTGGAACGATGTTTCCAAAGAACTCCAATGGCACCTCTTGCATGGGGTTGTTTACCCAGTCGAAAGCTGTTACAATCTCTTTTCCCTTTTCAAAAGGAAAACCTGCTTCGTTTATGTTTATCTTTCTAATAGAAACGTCCTTATAGTTTGTGAAATCCCTCAAAGAGAGCTTTTCTTTTCCTAAGCTCATCGTTACTTTGCTCTTTATGTACTTTTCAAACTTCTTAAGGAATTTTTTTAAGAATCTGTGGACCAAATCCTTTATGTATTCAATGTTTTTAAAGCAGTGAAAATTCCGAATTTATTGCATTTTGTTGTACTGTAAGAGGGCTAAGAAACATATAAAGAAAAAAAATAACTCAGGATTTAAACATCGAAATTGGAACAGCAAAATGCATTTTGAATGTTAAAATGTCTGATAGAAGAAAAATATTGATGTATTTTTTTTTTTTTGTTTCAGCTTCTGGCACTAAAAATTTCGATGTTTGGTTTTGTGAGTTGTAATTTTTAGATAAATATTTTTGACCATATAATTCTTTTTATAAGTATTACTTCTGAATTTTGCTTGTAATATAAATTTCATACAAATATTACTGCTTTTCTTCTTCTTTTACTGATTTCAGAACTGCAAAATTGAGGCAACACCTTACAAAAGTAAATTTGTAAAAAGTATGTAAAAGTAATATGTAAATAAATTATAATTTAAAAAAAACTAAAAAAATCGCTTTTATAGTGAATCGAACTAAAAAGTAAAAAAAATAATTCTTAATATAAGAATAAAATGATTAACGAGAAAATTAATGTCATTGAGGTAAGAGCGCCAGGAGCCCTATATCCATTTTGTTATAATTTCTTACTGGTTCTATTCCGAAATACTGAGTTAGTGTAAAAATGTAGTACAAAGCACATCCCACGCTTTTAGCACAATGACATTAATTATCTCGTTAATCATTTTATTCTTTTATTAAGAACTTTTTTTTCTTTTTAGTTCGATTAAACATAAAATCACATTTTTATGTTTTTTAAACTATAATTTATTTTTCATTTTAGTTCAATCTACAATAAAAGCATGCATTTTTAGTTTTTTAAACTATCATTTATTCATTGATGAATTAATCTTAAATGCGTCATTTCTTAGAATTTGGAATACCCATTGGCATTCTATCAGAACATCGATACGGCCTGGTTTGCAAAATGCAGGATCAGCCAACTGAAGGAAATCTGAAGAGCTAAGTTTCAAATATTTCTGCGAAGGTGTTAAGTCAAAATAATATCTTTCACTAAAAAGAGATCAATATTCTCTCTGAAAATAGCATCAGTATTAGACACAAAAGTACATTTTTGAATTGAAAAGTTTATGAGAAATTATTTAATCCGTAGACCTCTGAATTAATTCTCAGTTGTTTTGGTAAAATTAAGCAATGGATGATGTTTCATTTCACAGATCCGGCAAGAGAATTGAGGAAAACAGACTTTATGTCTGAGTTCTCAAACTTTCCATATTTGCGACCTAATTTTCAGTCATAATTTTCATCGCGCCCTCCTCATACAACAACAATGTATTGAATGCAGTAATGATGTACTTCGACGCTAAAACTACAATGCGACTTTAATATTATTAACTGCGCATATTATCAATATGAGAGCATTATATTTTGTATATGACAAGCCCATGGAAATCACTAGTAATTACTAAACTTGCTTTTAATTTAGTATTGCTAAATTAATTATTAAATACTTTTTCCTGCACTGATACATTTATAAGTATCTTATATCAGTGTGTGAATATGAATTTTATTTTTTATCATAGTCAGAATGTATTTTGTTTTGCTTCCTTTTGGTAAGTTAATAATTATTTTAAATCTTTTATTTTGGATTTTTCGATATGCTCGCACCCTCCACATAGGGGTTTCACATCCCCTCCAGGGGCCTCACCCCACAGTTTAGAAACGCTGGGTTAGAACATAATTTTTTTCTTCACATGCATGAGTCATTTTTTTTATTTTTATTTTAAGAAAAACTAGATGATTGTTTATATTATGGTAAGAAATTTTTTTTTGTTGACGCACCCTCCCCTTTTTCACGTAAAGAACACTCTTTGGGGTGTAACTTAATCTTTTAGTCGCCAAATCTGGAAATCGTTCATCCTGGTGATCCTGATCAGAACAATGGAACAAAATTCTGAAATTATTCTATTGTCATCGGCCCTTGACAAGTGTGCAAAATTTCGAATTAATCCGACCTTTCAAAGCGGGTAAAAATCGAGTTCAAAGATTCCGTTATATACAAGGGAAAGTTATAAAGTGTGTTAAAAAGGAACACAATCTGAAGAAAACAATAAATGGAGATTAAAATGAAGCAACGAAAAATTTTACTTTGGGAGTAGAAAAACATATTATTTATCCAGTGATAAACTTGAGAATTTTCTCTGATGTTTTTGATTTACGTCGTAGTGTGTTAAAATCCTTGTTGGTTTCTATTATTTTTGAGGCATTTGCTGTGCTGAAATTAATTTGAATCAGTATCTTTTTAAAATGCCTTTTTTTTAAAAAAAAAATGTGTTTTGTTTTTGTTTTAAATATAGTTGCCTGTAACATAAACCACACTTAACCACTTTATATAATAAACAATAATTATCATAACTATAATAACTATGATTACAGTTCTGCATAATTTCAAAGAATCAAATTAATGTACTTGTTTGGTTTCTTCAAAAACACAAAAAGGAAAATAATAGTTCGATATCTGAACTACAACATATTTATTATTCAGAAATGGAAATTTTTTTTGATGTTTTAAAAACCCCAATGCTTTAAAATACAATTGCTTCATTAAAAAATAATAATAATAAAAATTAATTCACTTTTAATATAACCACACCAATTTTTGTGTGTGTGTGTGTTAAAGTATTTATTATTGTAACATTTAATTACAGTTAAAGGACATTAATAAGTAATTGATAGAAGTTTACTGTCTTACGTATAACCAAAAAGATCAGTAATTTATAACAGTTTTGAATATCTTCAAAGGAAGAAACTATGGTCCTGAAATGTCAAGAAATTTGAAATGTATATAATTTCTAACCCATTGCTTAGATTTATTTTAAAGTACAAAACTGTTTTTCATAATCACAATTAATATTTTTTGAAAAGTACAACCGTTGCTAATTTCGCATGTAAAATGAAAATTTTATTTTGAATATTTTATAGGAGCTTGATTCTTATAATTATATCTCACAATCAGTTCTGCCAACAAACAAATGTGAAAGTGTAAATAGTACCGCTCCCTGGTCTAAGTAAGTGATTGAAACCTTGCCCGGGAAAACGGGGACTTTTGCAATGACCCTGAACTAGCTCAGACATCGGCAACAACCTTTTATGCTCATGGCGCCATCTATTATATGAATCGTCAACTATTTCATCCTTAGCATATGTTGAAAAATGTTTGGTTATGATAACTAAAGTGTTTCCTTTTTTTTTCTATTTTAGAAATCAAATTGAAGAGAAAAAAATTGAGATTACACTCATGATGGATTTTGGCTCTGTCGGTAAGTTGAAACTTAGTGGTTATTATTTTTAAATAATGCTTGCGCTTTTAGGACATATAATTTGTAATATACATTTATGAAAAATATTTTCGTATCTCATTATTTCAAAAATAAATTTCTTCTACTTGTTTTTTGCAACTTTATTACTTTGATCAGTTTAAGTTATTAAACATCCTTTTATACCGAATTCATACGGTGACTTTTGCTTGATTTTTGTATGTTATTGTTAAAGTGTATAATTCGGTGTATAGCTAGAATATCATGCAATAACTAGACAAGTCAGTTAAAGGATATAATATATGAAAAACTTCATACTTTACCTGGTTACACCATGAAATCACTAGTTATTTAATAAAATAATTAAGGATAAACAGTTAGTGTGAAAATAAACAATTTCAAAGTTATTCTATAAATTAATTGATGATAAATAGCAAAAATCCCCTGAAAAATACATTTTATCCCTACTGCAGAGGATTAATTGATAAATAATAGGGAAAAGCAGACAATATAATTTATTATTGCTTATATTGCTAACTAGTTAACCAGAAAAGAAAAAAAATGAATATGTTTTGCATTTGTTACTGGCATAATTAACATTTCTACTTCTTGAGCTTCAAGGATATTAAAATGTGTTGAGGGTAACCAATAGTCACGTGGTACTTTATACTGTGCTGATTAGCATTCTTCTGTATCAAACTTAATAATTTTTCACGAATAAGTGCAGAACTTTTTTCCTTTTTTACGCTTATTTAATAAAGATTCAAATCTCTCGCATTGAATCTTTCTTATTTACAGGTTAGTCTGCAATTCCTGCAGAAATCATTGCTTGAAAACAAGTTTCAAAAATATTTGTTAATAATCCAAAATGTTAAAAAAGCTACCGTAAATACACCACCTGAATTCTACATCTAAAAGCAACGAAATGAGGGTGCATTTACACGCAAGTCATTGCAAAGCAGCTATAAGTGGTTCAAAATTTATTAAAAGCACCTAAGATCGGTTCAAAAAACTTTCGATCTATATTTTATACTTTAAAGTGCCCGCAACCTTTTTTTCGCTGCGGGCCGGTCAACGTTTGATAATTTTTCCCCCCCGCTGGGGGGGACATTGATTGTTTATATTTTGTTAGATTTTGCAAAATGTTTTAATTTTATTTAATACATAAAGAATATAAAAAATTTAAAAAAGAAATTTAAATTTAATTATGCCTTCAAATAAAACAGTTAACCAAAAAAAAATAAAATGATTTAAAATTTTTAAATTACTAGAACTTAAATGAAAGAGAACCCGAGCTTGTTTCTTTTTAATGAGATTCCCCATCGGGAACGCAAAACCCCAAGTGTGTTTCATGTCCGTTTATTCCGTTGCTTTTTTTTGGTTTCTGTTACTGCAGAAAACCCCCTTCCAGATTGGGCTTTTGGGAAACACACACGGGATTTTGCACCGTGTATTTGAGGGGTTAAAAAATGGCGCCCCCCAACCCCCTTTTTACTCCGGTCTGATTCCACCGACCGGAGGATGAAACAAGAGGCTCCAAGAGGGCCCGGGTCCCCGGAAAAGGGGGCCCCTCCCCGAATGGGGGGGAAGAAGGGAAACTTTTTCCCGGGGGAGCCAGCAAAAATAGAGATTTCTGTTTAATAATGCCTGTTAAAAAAGTTGCTGTGTTTTTTTTTCCCTTTTTTTGCTTTTTAAAACATTAAAAAATTTTATGTCACTACCTTCGGTGGCCCCCTTTTTTTTTTAAAAAAATTTAATGGAACAAAAAATTTTTTTAATTTTGGGGGTGTATAGAACTGGGAATTTAAATTCATTTGGGAAGGGAAACGGGAGGGCCCCGGTACCATTTGATCCGGGGCCCCCAAGGTTTGGAGCACTGTTTTTAAATACCTTCATCATTCTATAGAATAACTATTTAAATCGTAGATTTCAATACTTCTACAAAGTTATTCATGAATATAATTACTTTATGAATTCACACTTAACGGTAACATATAAAACAAAAAAAACAAAATATAGTCGGACCCTATTTAACAAATCGTTAAATTTAAAAAAACCCTTCGTTATCTGGAAAAAATTTGCTAAAAAAGACCCCCTTTTTTTTATACTTTTTGAAACCCCGTAAAACCAAATTTTAATTCATAAACACTATACATTACTTTAAAAAAATTATTATTCACATATTTTTTGAAAATTAATTTCCATTTATTTTATTTAACTTCCCCATCAAAAAGAAATCTTCAAGGAAAATAAGCGAGAAAAGAAAAAAAAAATCAACACTATACTTTCAACTTTAAAAAAAATAATTTAATATTAAAACTAATGAGAGAGAGAGAGAGAGAAGAGAGAGAGAGAAGTTTTAAATATATATATGAGATTTTTTAATTTTAAAGCTACAAGTAACTTTAAACATACATTATTTTATAACTAGGAATTTTAAGCATAGACTACGACATGCTTCCTTGATTTTAACTATTGATAAAATCTGTTAATTTTACAATTTTTTCCTTGAAAAACTACGGCACTTTTATAGCTTACGACTTACGTCTTTTTAGACATCCGGTAAAACTAGTTTAAGGTCATTGAACACTATAAATGTGCTTAAAAATAAAACCAGAATTATTTGAAAAATGTTCTGAAATATTTTAAAAATAAGGAGAAAAAAAAATCGAATCACAAAAAAAAAGTTCGTTAAATAGAAAATACACTTCCCTATTTGGAGGTTATTTTTCGAAAAATTATTTAAAAAAGGTTTCGGGGAAAAAAATTTGCAAAATAAAAGGCCCTTTTTTGGAAAAACCGACCCTTTTTCTATTGTATGTACTATAATCAAAGGGCGAGCTACCGCCGTATTAATGATACGGAGCCCCAACATGTGTAATATTTAGCCACAAAATAGTTTTATTTTACTTATTTTCCAAGAAAGCCCCATAGGGGTTTTGATTCAGGGCCCACTGAGGACTAGCTACGCCAGTATATATAATGCTTTTTTTGGGGGGGAGGAAATCATCTGAAATTTTAAAATAGTACAGTATTGCATGCATGAAATACTGTACAATGCAGTATTACTCACCGAGTTAGAACGCGGTCCCGTAATAGAGCAGCGAAAAGGTGGCTTTTCTTTCCACGACATTGAAGAAAGACTTGGCCGAATGCATGATTGTTCGGATGGTGGTCAAGAGATAGTGCTGAAAGGGAAGAGCACTGTATTTGGCGTACAGCTGTGGTGAGTTGTACTGCACCTGCGGCAGAATCCGAGTTGCAGTTGGTACCACCGTGACACAACAAACTGTTAGAAATCGGTTACTTCAAGGACAGCTCTGAGCCACAGGCACCTTGTAGCGTGTATTCCACTGACTCCAGGCCATTGCCATTTGCGACGCCAGAGGTGTCAAGCCTGAGTTCGTTGGATGACGGAGTGGAGATCTGTTGCATTTTCTGATGAAAGCAGGTTCTACATTGGTGCCAGTGATGGCCGCGTGTTGGTCAGAAGGAGGCCAAGGAAGCGCCTGCTACCCAACTGTCTGTGGCCTAGACACACTGGACCTATACATGGAGTCATGGTCTGCAGAGCAATTTACTATGACAGCAGGAGCATTCTCGTGGTTATCCCAAACACCTTGACTCCAAATTTGCACGTCAGTCTGGTAATTCAACCTATAGTACTGTCATTCATGAAGCACATTAAATGAGAAGTTATCCAACAAAATAACACTCTCCCTCACACCACTGGTGTAACGCAACGTTCTCTACAGAGTGTTGACATGTTACTTTGTCCTGCGAAATCAACAGATCTGTCTTCAATTGAGCACGTATGGGTGATGATGATGATGATGAGTTTGGTGTTTTATGGCGCAAGAGTCAGTTTTGGCTATACTGTGCCAAACATTCATAGGTCTGTAGTTTGGACGGGAAAAGAAAAGGAGAAATTGGATGACAAGATGGAGGGTCGAAAATAGAGAAGGATCACTGGAGTACCCCGGGGTCGTGACAGCCGTGTTTACCAAAGATAGTAAACCCCTTGGGAAAAGGAAAATATCACTAGGGTACCTCGGGATTGTGACACCCGTACCCCTAAAGAAGGTGAGCCCCCTGAGGGGGAGCACCTATGGGATTTCATTGTAAGACAACTACAGCGTCATCCACAGCCAGTACTGACTGTGAAGCATGTAACTCCATACCCCAAAGTGACATTTGGGATCTTTTCGAAGCAATGCATTCACGCTTGCAGGCTCACTTTCAAAATTCTGAAGGTTACACCGGCTATTAATGTAACAGCATTTCACATTTCAAATGTATTTTCTTGAGCTTAAATTAACCTGTGATCTTGAAAATTTAATCAATCAAACATGTTAATTAGGCAATTACGCTGTCTAAATTTCATCACTCTGCAATAATTTTTTCTTGTAGTTGGGATTATTTTTCCGTCGGTGTATAATAATATGCGCTGACTTGGTAGAAATCATCTAAAATTTTAAAATAGAGCAGTATTACATGCATATATATATATATATATATAATGATGCAGCAATATTAAGTTATACTAAATAGTATTTGCCTACTTTCTGGACAGCTTTGGTGTCAGCGTGTATCGTGGCGAGCGTGATCGGAGTCCTCTCAGTTTTCCTCATCGCTTTCTTTTGTCTCTTGGAGGCAGAGGATGTACCCCACGAGCCGCATGAAACGGACATCCTGACCAGGTACTATTATTTTTCTGAATTTTCTTTCAAATACAATTCGAATTATTGCTATCAAGTTAAATGAGAGTGAGAATAATTTTGAAAACGGACGAGTAAGCATTCATTTGTGTAATATGTAGTCTGTACACTCAAAATGTAAACACTTGCACAAAATGATCTATCTGATTCAAATTGCCTTATTCTTTCTGATATCTGATTCTGCTTGAAATTGATAATTCTGTACATGTATTTATGTTTTAAATGTAAAATCCTTAGTATTTATAATTTTTTTTATTCTAGATTATTTTTAAACATCCTGCTATGCGAGGGTGTGTGTTTAAATGTTCTCTAGTGTGAAGAAATTTTGTTACCCCAGATTTAAAAATAAATATTTTAAAATTTGGATATTAATGATGAATTTTAAAGTATGTAAAAAGAATCCGCGGGGTTAGTTCAAATTAATATTTAAGGAGATAATTATAATTTTAGACTGTTTTTGATTGATGTGAAACTAAGAATCTATTACTGTGACTATAATTTATATGAATGTTTCTGTATGCGGATATATGTACGTTACTGTCCCAATGTGGTATTTTAATCATAGTGAAGTTATAAAATTGTCTTTTTCATATATGTTAGAGCATATTAACGTGTCTTTTAGTTGTAATTTAATATCTAGAAAATTAACATTATTAATGTTTTTGATTGTTGTAATCAAACTGTTGTATAATTTCTGAAGTCTGGATAACTATTTATATTCAACTTGAGATCTTTATTTTCTCCAAAAAGAGGATATCCCTATACATTGATATAAATAAAATGAAGCGTTGGCTATGAAGTATGTCCATTTGCGTACAAGTTCATGCATTATTTTCATGTAGTATGTTCATAATTAAAACTCAAACTCAGTAGCGCAACAGCCCATGAGGGCCAGGGCCTACTGTGACTATTCCAGTTTACGTAACCATTGGAAGCTGAGGTGAATGAGCAGATGTCCCGATCAGGTGGTCAGTCTGAAGCTAGACCCCCCAGTGTTTAAGTCCCCAAGCAAGCTTGGTACTCGTTTATCAACCCACTGCAGTAGGGATGAAAGGCTAAGTCAACCTTACGCAGCCCGGGAATAGAACCCGGGCCTGCGGTGTGGAAGCGCTACCACTCGACTACTGGGTCTTATGTTCATAATTACTGCTCCATTTACTGGTAAACATTCAACTTGCTTATAATAACCACTATTATACTGTGCGATTGTAAATCATGCACATTTTTTTTCGGGTTATTGTTTGTAGGAGTATTTGACAACGTATGCTATGTGATGTTTACTTTTAAGGTATCCGACTATGTTCGGAACCGTGATTTTGCAAAAGCGTATAAATGGATAACATTTATGATATTTAGTGTCACTTAGATAAGAAAATGTATATAAAATTGTTTTAAGAATAGTATTACAATAAAAATTATTTAAGTACCATATTTTGACAAAAAATGAACATAGAATGACCTATTTTCAAAATACTCTCCTTTTGTGAAAAATGCTTCTATTATAATAATATTTTGCCTGTATATAGCTCAGACCTGTGTACAGAGGCTCAACTAGATTTTTTGAAATATATAACTTAGAAGTGGGTTTTTCCATGTTTTACGACAACAGAGGGGAGAAATTTTAAGAAAAAAACGCCGATCATTATTTCAATGGGTTGTAACTCTGAAAATAATGTGAATTTTTCAAAAATCATAGTTGAGCCTTAAAGAAGTCTGAGTTTATATACAGACAAATATTATTATAATAAAAGCATTTTAAAAAGGGCATTTTAAAAAAGGGTTATTCTGGGTTAATTTTGCCGAAATAGATTTAAAAAATTTTTCTTTTGTCAAAATGTCCTTAAAAAAATTTTATACATTACAATCAAATGACACTAAAACAGAAAATTTACCCATTTATCGTTTTTTAAATCCGATTCCAAACGTAGCCGGATCCCTTTTAGAAGGACCTAAAGTTTAGAGCCCAGCGCCTCAAGAAGTCTTAAGACATATAAGGTTTTTGAAAAGGGGGTTTTTACTATTTTTGTTTTTTTGATTAAAAGAATGAAAAATTTTATTTTTTTTCCAACCATGGGAATTTTTCCCCCTACCCCCCTTTGCCCACAGTGAATTTTCCATTAGTTTGCACTGCTGTTGGGGAAAAGCACCCCCAGATGAGAAGTGCGAGGCTAGAAGACGTCTCCCATTCTGAAGCTCAAACCGACATCTCCCCGTCTAGCACTTCAATGGAGTCTATGTGTGTATACCTCTCCTTCTTGAAATCCCTTCCGCCATCTGCATTTATGCCAAAGAACATTTATTTCATTTGTAAGTGCATGCAGACTTCATTAGCTTTCACCACCCATGAAGGATTGAGAGAATATATAAGAAAGATAAAATTTAAGAGCTTATGATCTATTTAAAGGATGTCATGTCTCACAAATAAAGAGATTTCGTTAGAGGTGAAACCATTCGAGCAGATAAATTTTTCAAAGTGGATGGAACTAGATTTAGTTCAACAATTTTACCTTCAAATAAACCGATTTCGGAAAATTTTTAACAAATTTTGACAATCTTGTTTCGAAAGATTGATCGGTAATTCCACAAGTAGTTCTTTGTACAGTATCAACATACACAACCTAAATTTAGAATAATTTGTAAAATAATATCGACACATTTTTGGAACTTACGAAATCTCGCAGACTAAAATGAATGAAGCTTTTTTTGAATCTTGAATGTTGTTTTTAAAATATATATTCAGTTCAGAGCCAAGAATTTTTCAAAGGTCCAAAATCACCATTCTTGTATCATGCTATTTTTCATTTTGTCGATTTTCAGGGAAAAAAACACAGTAAAAAAATAATTATTGAATAAATAATTGTATTAATTAATAAAAATAATATTAAAACAAATATTTAATTTAAAATTTTTCGTATTATATACTTTAAATTATAACCAATCGGAAAAATCAAGGGGTTTTGGGGAGGGGCCGGCCCCCCGGACCCCCCCCTTGGTTTTAATGATTCAGTTATTTCATAGAATATAACTAGGTATTTCATGAAATAACTGGACAAGTCAATTAAAGTATTATGAAATAGATGAAAAATTTCATACTTTACCTAGGTATTCTATGAATTAGCTAGTTATTCTATAAAAATAACTCATGATAGGCCGCTAAAGTGAAAAATAAACAACTTCAAAGTTATTTTATGAATTAATTGATCATAAATAGCAAAACACCTCTCGAAAAATACATTTTATCCCTATTATGGATGATTAATTAATAAATAATAAGGAAATACATATGATGCTTTTTTTCTTCATATTCTCTTAGTTAAACAAAAAGGAGAAAAAAGAATGTGTGTTTTGTATCTCTTACTAGCTAACTTTTCTACTTCAAGGATATCATAAAGCTGGAGTAACCAATAGTCACATGGTACTTTTTTGGATTTAGAACTTTTTTCTTTTTGCATGTTTTAATTTTCACGGTAAGTGCAGTACTGTTTTTTTTATTACCCTTTTTAAAAAAGATTCAAAAATTCTCGCATTGTCTTTCTTATTTAATAGTCTTCCATTTGCGAAGCATTGCGAAAACAGGTTACAACAGCGTTTCTCAAACTTGGGGGGTCCCCCCTTGGGGGGGACAGCCTCAAGGGGTGTCCGGGGCCTATTGAAAAGTAAAAAAAAAGATTATTTTTTTAAAAAAAATTAATTTTAAAAAGAAACAAACAAAAAACATTCTGATATAATAAAAAATAAAATACACATATATACTGATTTAATACACTTGTATATGCATCAGTACCGCACAATGTATTTATAATTAATTTTACAATACTAAATCAAGAGAACAAGTTTAATAATACCAGTAACCCCAGGGCTTTTAAATATATAAAATTTACTTACAAAAATTAACCTTTTTCGTTTTTTTTGGCTTATAATCAATCTGCCGATTAAATGTTATGCGATTCGCTCCCCAATGTCATCGTTTCCACGTAGAAACGTAAATGTGATTTATCGGGGGGGGAAAAAGGGAAAAAATAACAAGTCCTCTGAAATAAATAAACATCCTTCCATCCAGTGACCTTCCAAAATGTCCAGTTTTATTGCTTTCCGCCTTCGAAATAATTTTATGGATAGCGGCCCAAAAAAGATCGTACTTGAAAGACGTTTATATACGTCCAAGGCATTAAAGGGGAAACGAGAGTTTAAAACGTCGGGGTATTAAGAGGTTAAAGTCGAATTGTATTTTTGTTCAAAGACGGTATTTTAAAATGTTTTTTGAATGGTGGGAAGGGGGGGGATGAAAATTATGGTTGAATATTGGGTCACCGATATTGAAAGTTTTTTACACGGGGTTCAAAAAAATTTTTTAAAAACCCCCAAAAATTTTCGTTTAAAAGCAACGGAATGAAGCCTACTCATACACGCCATTGCAAAGCAGCTAGAATTTGTTCAAAACTGATTAAAAGCAGCTAGAATCGGTTCAAAGAACTTTCGAGTACTGTATTTCACCCTTTAACGATTCAGTAATCGTTATTCTATAGAATATCTAGTTAAATCGTAGAATTCAATAATTTTATAAACTTTAACTGACTTACCCAGTTTTATTTCAGGAAATTCTTAGTTATTCTAAGAAATAACACATTTGACACTTTAACGGTAACATGCACAAATATATAAAACTAGATTAAAATATAAATCTTAAGAAAAATTTTAATTAATCATGAAAATGTTTTAGATATATTCTCTGATATCATTTATTTTTTTCTGCCCTTATCTAAATTCTTTTTTAATTTTCGACATAAATATGCAAATTTTAAACAGACGCGATCTCATCAGAAATCAGAATATTTGAGCTAGTTCAGGTAAAATTTGATTAAAATTTTATTTCAATTAATAAGCATGAAAAAAAAAATGATTTGGCTCTATTAATAAATTTAAATTCGGGAATTCTGTATTTTCTTTAAAGAAAAAAAGATTACGAATAGTTTATCTGCAAAATATTGTTGAGTTTTACTATATGTATCACTATAAGCCATCATGCTATAGTGAGCTAAAAACCTAAAAAAAAAAACATTTCAGTATTTGTTTCTTAAAAATATCACATAAAACAAAGCAGGGTAAAGCTACAGGTAGGAGTTACTTAATTTTCAGTTATTATAAATAGTATAACTAAAATGCATTCATGAAAAAAACTCGTAGATTATAACAACAGTTTTTGATAATGGTCAAGAGTTATTTCCTGTTTCATTCTTAATACTCTATTAGAGAGGATTCAGTTATACTTCAGTTCTTTATAATAAAGTGATGGTATTCAAGGCATGTTTATATACATCCTTTTCAAAATCTAGTATTTTCTTATTCCTTTGCTCTTTTTCGAATGGACTTACTAAGGACAGCTCAAATTTGCCCGTAAGCTGATAGCATCAAAAACATATCATTATTCCTATAAATTAGAACAGAGAGATAAACTTACTTAATCAATTAAAAGTGAACAGACTTAACTCCCTAAACATTTTGTACACAAATTAGATTTCGCTAGTCGAATCCTCTGCAAAATCCTCAAAGTATTTTACAAATAATTTACAATGTTAACTAAAACATATAAAAATAAAACTTTGCAGAAATAAAACCTCAAAATCTCTCGTAAAAAACAAAATGTTACGATATCTACCAGAGAGATTCTAAATTTGATTGTGGCAGGATATTGCAATAGGTGACTCTTGCGTACATATATCCTATACGTATCAAAGGAAATGATTCGAGTTATTTTACCATACCATTTACCTACTCTTATGGTTTTGACAAATCCTCTACGGTCGAAAAATCAAAGTTGTGCTTCTTATTGAATTAAGAATATTATAAATTGTTAAAATGATAACTAAATTTGCGAGACATGAATCCTGGAGAAAAAATGGTTAGAAAAGACCGAGAAAAAAATGTATTCAGATTCATCATTGAAACATATTTATGCTTGTTGGAATTTTTCATTGCATTGATTATCAATTGTTAAAATTAATTATTGTATTACCTATGGTATATTGTTATTCATCAATGTATTGCTTCTGAGATGCAAGATCTGTCTTTGTGCGTTAATCTTTAGATGTTTCTTAACCTTCAGCTTTTCCTGTCTGTCCAGTGCATTCCTTTTGCCTATTTTTTGGAATAATATACTATGGGAAGGAGGAAAAAATGCTGTAGATTGTGAAAATAACTGTCGCTTTGTATAACTGTTCAATGTATTGTAAAAAATGGATTTCTTTTGGTAACACTTGTTGTTAAGATATTTTGTGTCGGTAGAATAATAACTGCAAATACATTTTAGTAAATCTCTTTTTAAGTATTAGCACTTTGTATGTTTGTATCGCATCATGTTTGTTACAAGTTTTTAAGTGAATATCTGACAAATATGTATCAATTCCATATGGCGCCAAATTGAACTGGTGTTATTGAAGGTGTAAAAGTAATAAGGTTGTAAAATTTACATTGTTTTCATTTTACATGTGTGATCTGAAATTAAAATACAAGAAAATAAATCCATATTTTCCACTAAATTCATTTAAAATTGATTTCTTTGAAGAAAAATACAAAATTAGGCTGAATTTACACTTATTGACATTATTATTTTTTGTCAGTTTTCCTGATAGAAAAAGTTACTTTCTTACAATTATTTCGGTACTTACGTATTATCGCAACCTATTGGCGACATTATATGAAACGAAGCACGTGATTACCAATTCAGTTCGTATGACGCAAGCGAAATTGGGGCAACTGTAAAGTTATTTAAACGTTGGCGATGTTCAAATATCCCATAATTTATTTTTTCTTTTGAGGGGAAACCCCCTTTTTTTTCTAATGAAATTTAAGAAATTAACTCAAAAATTACATTACTATTAAAATCATATCTTTTTAGATATATGTCTAAAAAGTTCAATTTTTTTTTCATCGTTAGGTTAGTATTATTCTTCAAATTATATTTTAATAGGTATTCAATCTGGTATACGGGATTAAATAAATGTGTTGAGAAAACACATGCCTAGCTAAAAGTGAAATCAATTTTTAAAACTAAAATTTTAAGTCAGTACACTTTTAAAGAAATGCAAAATTATTTACAAAAAAACTAAAAAATTGTTGTCCTTTTAACAAACTTTTAGAGGATGTGTGATATCTCTCTCTCAACAGCGTTATTAAATAATATAAAAGTTATTGTAAGGAGGAGATATAAAATCCTGCAAAAATTCAAAATTATTTGTGCTTTTTCTGTTTTATAAAAGATACTGAGATGTACAAAGTCTATAGTAAAATCTGTTATGATAATTTCAATAATCACATTAATAATAATAATACAAAGATGAATTTTTGGAGTTAATCATCCTGAATTTAAATAGAATTCTCCAAACTATTTACCTTATATTAATTCAGAAATGTTCTTTTTTTTTCTGTCTTATTAAAAAACAAAAATAAACAGCGAATTATTTATAATAATCTGTTATTTAGTATAAATAATTCGCTCAATTTCAACAAAATTTTAGACTTATTTATCTTATCAAATACATATTAACCAACTCATTTGGCATTTTTTTTTAAGGAAACCATTTTTGTCTTCTTAAGTTTCTAAAAAGTTTATCATTTTTTTTTTATTATTATTCAATTTTAAATGTTTGTTCTCAATTAGTTAAATCAGAAGTTATTGAACCGAAGTTATTGTATCTTTTGAAAATCCGTGAACTAGGCTGAGAAAAAAAAATTTAATACATTTTATACTCATTCTTAGATATTGCTAATTATACTATTCCTTCTTTTCCAGTATTGGTTTCCAATCTCATAAAAAAAAATTGCAATGCACTTTAATGTTTGAATTCATTGTGAAAAAAGCCCCACATTCCTTGCAGAGATATGTCTGTTATAAATAAAATTTCAATTGGAGAGTTAATTTATATTGAATATATTATTATTATTACTTAAAAAGCTAAAATAATCATATAAAGGGAACAAAAGAATAATGGATACTTCCACTAAAAAAAGGAAATCCCTCGGAGAAAGCGTAATTTTTTTACTAGAATGTGGATCAATGAAATAAAAGAAGGTCAAAAACCCTAAGAATGTTGCATGCTCTTAATTCTTATACAAACATTTTTACACTAGTTATTACATATCATGATAAATACATTTCCTTTTTCTACTTCATCATTTTTCATGAGCGTGTTTCTTTTATTTTTATCCTTTTTATAGTTATATTTTCAATATTATACAGCACCACTGAATTTTGTCATTTATAGGTCTTATAGAGTAATTTTAATTCTTTACCAGGGGAATTTCGATAGACTTCATACAATGCATGATAAATTGTTAACCCTAATACATATTCTTTTACATATTATTACTTTACCTTAATATCCTAATCGAGCATTCTTTCGAAGTTGGTCATAAATTATCAGAAGCGAAAAAGTAATATTTTTTAAGTCTCTAAACTTTATAAAACATTTAATGACACTTTAAAAAACTGAAATATCCATGAATTATCTGATCTTATTTTCACTGTTTAGTATTCATAAACAGAATTGAAATTCTATGAAATTTTGAGTAAATGATATTTGGAACATGTATTATGTACTCAAAGCCGTACAAAAATAATAAATCTTCAAATCTCGCCCATATGCAGTGTGTGCACTTGATAAATATAGTTTTTACGGTTCCATTACATTACATATATTTAAAATACATGTGTGAAATAAAAATATTTTTAGAATCATACATTCTAAATGATATGTTGTCTGTCAGAAAAAATTTCGCCATTTTAACTTCTTTGTCATATTTAATCTATGACATTATTTAGTAGTTTTTCTCTTAATTTTTAATAAATTTGATAATTATTCTTATCATGCATATTATGTACTTAAGTTTTAACATTTACATATTTTTATATTTTAAATATAATAACAAAACTTAATACACTGTTTTAGAGTTATATATATCATTTATTCTTGTCTCAAAATCTGCACTAACAGTATCATTGAAACGGATTAGATCTACTTTTTTCAATGTTTGCTATTCCCACTGTTTAGAAATCACGAAACCAAGACTTTAAATGTTTATACATTTCAAATAAAAACCTGTCATAAACTTTAAAACTGTGCATGTATCCGAAATTAGATAAATCCGATATGCTTGATCACAAATTGTCCATTAGATTTTATTTTATACATATTAATGTATTTTCGTTAATGTCAAAGAAATTCATATTTTTGAACTCGTATTTGGAATTACTGTAACTCATACTGAGATATATTTTAAGAAATCGATTTTTCTTTATTTTCTTTTCTTCTTGAGAATTTTAAAATTGTTTTTAATTTGTATATAGTACTATTTTTAATATTTAAATGTCGCCTGAGCAAAAATGAAAGAAAAATTATTAGCCAAGAAGTCATATCCATACATAGAAGCATGCAAATAAGCCGGTGAATTTTGTTTTTGTTTTTTTGCGTTAAAATACATGTCGAAATGTTTGTATAACTATTTGCTTACCCTACAGCCCTCAGGAGAAATGTCCAATATTTTTCTTTAATCGTTATAATAGCATGTTTGATAACTGTTGTATTTCTTCAGATATAAGCAATCTGTGTATGTCTTTTACACGTAGATTTTGCATGTTATGCATTGTTATTTTCGTAAATGTTTTATAAATGATTTTAATTTTTCTATTTGTAATCTATACATTAAACATTATAAGGTATAAATGTTATGTACATCGGCATTGTATGTGTTTAATAAAAAAGTATTATAACAATAGTTTATTGACTGTGTAACATTTTGTGCCATTTTATTAAAGATCTGATAATAAATATCAACATTTGTTTCTTATAGCCTTATGTTAAGGTATCCGACTACGTTCGGAATAGTGATTTTAAAAAAGCGCATAAACGGATAATTTTCATAATATTTAGTGTCACTTATATCAGAAAATGTATGTAAAATTGTTTTAAGGACATTTTGACAAAAAAAAATTATTTAAATATACTATTTTGGCAAAGAATTAACTTAGAATAATCTTTTTTCAAAATGTTCTCCTTTTGTGAAAAAGCTTTTATTATAATAATGTTTTGCCTGTATATAGCTCAGACCTCTCTACAGAGGCTCAACTAGAATTTTTGAAATATATAACTTATAGGTGGGTTTATTCATATTTTACGACAACAGAGGGGAACAATTTTAAAAAAACGCCAATAATTATTTCAATTGGTGATAACTCTGAAAATAGTATGAATTTTTCAAAATTTCTAGTTGAGCCTCTGTAAAGAGGTCTGAGCTATATACAGGCAAAACATTATTATAATAGAAGCATTTTTCACAAGAGGGCTATTTTGAAAAAGTTATTCTAAGTTACTTACCAAAATATTGAATAAATAATTTTTTGTCAAAATATCCTAAAACCAATTTATACGTGTATTCTAAACTAAGTTACACTAAATATCATGAAAATTATCCATTTATGCGTCTTTTTAAAATCCCTGTTCCGAACGTAGTCGGATACCTTAAATGAAAAACAGATATAGAAATATAATTTCAACATTGTTCGTTATATAAATCCTTTTTAAAAATTGTGCTAAAAGATTAAATTGTAGAATGGATTAAATATAGATCATACATATTTTACAGACTTCCTTTTCTGTTGTATTATTATCTTATGTGTTTTTAACCATATACGTGCTCTAAATTACACAGAAAATTTTATTTTTAGGTTAATAGAGATGAAATACAGTCGATGAGTAGCTCCCACCCTTTATCTTCCTGTTGTACTATAATTAGATACATTTTTAACCATTGACACTGTTCTTTACTACATACAAAATCTTGTTTTTAGAAGTTACATTGGAATGCCCCTTCGCTTAAATATACCTCATTCTTGTTGAACGGATTGGAGCCACTGTCGGACGTCAAGACTGTTATTCAGATTTCCTATTATCAGATTGGTATAAGTTTATAAAAGTACTTTTATATTCACATAAAGTTCACTGCTTTTTAAAAAGCATATTCAGCGTTCAGTCTGTAAAACATTAAACACTCTTGTTGTGTAGAAATCACTCATGCACGGGATACAAATTAATTTGTTTATGTTAATTTTTATTTAAAGCATGTTCATTGAAGTTATGAACAAACAAGTATGATTAATCACTAAAAATAAATGAAAAAAGTGGAGCTAAAATATATGAAATTTTTATTTCAAGATATCTTTAAGGTAACCGACTAGGTTGAAAAAGTGCTTTTCAGGTATTTGATGTTGTTTGGGTGATTAGGGAAAATAGAAATTAATTATTGAGGAAGAAGGACTAATACTCATATAAAACTAGAGAGTTTTTTATAGCATTACTTAGCTTACTTTTATAGCTTTATAGCATTAAGTTCTTTTTATAGCATTTACTTTATCTAATATTTTTTTTTTTAATTCGTTTTTTGAAGAATGAACTTTTCATGATAATTTGTGCACGAAAAACGGGATATCTTCTAAATAATCCAATCAAATGCAATGAAATTTATAACATACATGCTATGGACCCTTCAGAGTGTAGAAAACAGCAGGTTTTAAGACAGCTACGTTTAATCACATTTTACAGCCATTTTTAGCTTAGAACATGCAGTAATTTTGACGAAAAATCATGAACATCAAATTTAAATGCAAATAAAATATTTATTTTTTAAAATATTTTTTATCCTGTGGTTTGTGATACTTCAGAGGGTTCAAGAAGTATATCAATGACGTTAAAATTGCATAATGTGCTATTTATTTTTATTTATCACGTTTTTCTTAACTTAAAAAATTTTGCTAAATTTTCCTATATAACTATTTTTTTTAAAAAAAAAAAGGCGATACATGTTAGTTATTTAATAGTTATGACTTTTTAAGCCTATATATGTTCTTTAAAACAATAAATTTATTCAGAAAATCACTTTTTGAAAAATTCATCTCCAAACCTAGTCGGATACCTTAATACATATAACCTCAGTACTATACTGTTCGAATTAATTGGGACAAACGGGAAAAAATGGTTTTCCTAAAATCTTAGTTTTTAATCATTGCATGTCTTAAGTAGACTGACAAATCTCAATATTAGTACGAAGTATGTCCACTTTCAGCAGGAATGACCTCTTGAACACGTTTTAGCATAAACTCCACCAGTGTGGTACACATGTTCTTGACTTTATCACCGGGGAATTACACTACTTTATCATGTGTTCTATTGTCGTGCAATTCATCGTAACTAAAAGATTCTTGAGAATACGCAATGAGTTCTCAATAGGATTTAGGTATGGTGAATTATCAGGCCAAAAGGCCCTTGCATCTTATTTTCTAGCATAAAATTCTGGACTGATATCGAATTGTGACAGAGTCAAGTCCTGAATCCTGTTGAAAAGTTCCGACAAATGTTATCATGAATTGAATAATCTTACTACATTATATTTCTATGAATTTGGCAGGATTCTTCATGCATTTCAGAGAAGCTATATTTCCAGTGCAATTTGTTATAAGTCCCCCCAAAAGAAAATCTCTTCAGAAGTGTGTTTTATAATGTGTTGGATATAATCTGGTTACATAGTTTCATCTTCACTTTGTTTTACTGCACTTGATTTGTATACCTGCGCAAAAATATATATTTTCATCACTGAAAACCACCTTCTTCCAGTCGTTAACATTCCATGATCGGTACTCTTTGGAATTTACAAAGCGTTTTTCCCATCATTTTCTGAGTTGGAAATTGTTTTATATTAAAGCTTGTTGCCTTACGATCAACTTCCAGTGGCTTTTGCGTGCAATTGAGGTATTCATTTCAACACCATACTCTAATAAATCTTTTCGGAGGTCTATGCTTGTCTTCATTGGATTTATTATGCAATTCTGTATTAGAATTTTATCGGTTCTTGGAGTAGTTTTCCGCTTGCGACCACATTTTCCTCTTCTTTTTGAAGAGGATGCTCAGGAATCTTAAAATGTTCTTAAAATTCAGGAAACACTTTATTTGCTCGCACCAACTTCCGTAGCTATATCTCTCACAGTCATTAAAGTGTGTTCATTAAGAGCGATTATTTTAAAACGCTTCCTCGAAGGAATATCCATTTTTGAAAAAGTCAAGGTGTTGTTGTTTCTAATGCCACCTGCCTGACGTAGTCAGATCGAAGCCCACGAAATTCATCATGGCAAGGAGCTAGATGTACGCCTGTCGTTGGCCGTAGCCTTAAGCACAATACAGGTGACAGTATAATTTAGCTCGGTTGCACCCCAATTTTGAGGGAGAACAACCTGGGGAGGGTCAGGGCCTCCCACTACCACTCTTCCCTATCCACCAACCTCACAAGAGAACTTGCGGCTCGACGGCTATTTATAGTACCCCCATGCCACAAAGGCACTATATATTTACAAGCATGCGACATAGCCATCCTGTGATGACTAAGTCGTTCCGGATCCGCGTAAGCTAGAGGTGTGGGATTATCAAAATGATGAGACATAGTAGTTCTTAATACAACTTTTATTAAGAATAACTTATATTACTTAATTCTAATTTGACAACTTTATTTAAAGGGAGAGTTAACACCCAATTAAACCTTGTATTTAAGTCAGATCACGCAACTAGATCCTTTATCTTAATTATAATAAATAAACCGATTCATCTAACTACCTATACCAAATATTACCTTTTGCAGATCTCCTTCCTACAGTGATTGAGAGATATCTTTAATGTCACTTTATATACGACGATTCCAACTTCTTTACAATGGACTTCTATTCCTTCCAAAGCTATCGGACTGCTAACTCTTGATCTGAAAGATTCCACACTAAGCTATCTCTAAACTTGCCGCGCTATCTCTTATCATCAAAGCTTCTATCCTTTTAAAGTATATCTCATTTACATGTTACATTCGTTTATCTTCTTGGTATTGGGTTGGAAAGGTTTTGCCATTAATCGTGGCCGTCAAAGAACATAGGAGTTATGTTAGCAGAAGGACGCGAGAGACGTCACAAGCATTCATGTCTTCTCCAGGATTCGAAACCAGTCCCTACGGCACAGCAGTCAGCGTCGCTAACCACTATACCAGATGGGCAACAAAAGCCAAAGTAATTCGTGTTAAACTATAACGCAAAACTATAATCACCAGATGTCGAACTGAAATGCTCACAACTGAGCTAGTGGTTCACTAAAACCAGTCAAACGAGGAAATTACAGTCAAAGTTGAGCCGCCACACTACCTCTAGGTAGATGTAAGCGATTTGTGGCAGTTCGAGACATTACTGGTAATCACATAGCAACTCAGACACGGAAAAGATGTTTATACCAATTAATTCGAACAGTAAAGTTTTTCTTATATTTATATCCTGTGGAAAATAGATTTACAAACTTTTCTCATTCGAGAGAAAATATATTTTTACAATCTTAATGTTAATTCAGTTTAAACTGACTTCACACAACATAAAGAGCCATACTATTTCATATATACGATATTGTTGTACTACTACATAGTATGCAGTTTTCTGCAAACATGATCTGAAAACACCATTGTTGGAGGAATGGGAGCAAGACTTTATGTTCTGAAAACTTTATAACTGTATAAAGGAGGATCTTATTCCTAATGATCACATTTTTTTTTATTTGTTTCATCTTATAAATTTCTGTTAGTCTGCTGGGTGGTGTAGTTGGTTCGGCCCCAACCTAAGTCAGTGATTTTCATGATGCGTAGGATTTTGCGGCATGTTAAAAATCCCAAGAGTGCCTGTTTGGCTTGGGACTCTCAGCAAAATTAAATTCAAAGGACAGTTTCACATCATTAGATCTCAGGGGCCTCGCTGTGGGGGTGGGAAACTGGGCTTCAAAATTACGTTGTGGCAATT
>BMAV01000164.1:0-37962 GCA_019973955.1 Trichonephila inaurata madagascariensis | reverse complement strand
AGAAAAAAATTCTTTCGTAAAAAACACAATTTTCACATTATGAAACAATTAAATGCAGTTTAAAATAATAAATCTAAGTGTATAATATTTATATATTCTTTCTTATTTTCTTACACCAGAGAAAATAAAATAAATAAGAATGCAAACGAAAGTCAGTAAGATTAAATAAAGTGACATATTTTGAGAATTTTTGAAAGAGATCTATGTTTCTCCATGGGCGAGAGTTAAATGAAATTAAAAAAAATTCCCGTATTTTCAATACTTAAGAATACTTAATAATGAAATATTATGTCAACAACAAATTCCTATTGATAACAAATCTCTAAAAAAACTATTAAAACTTTATAAGTTAAAAAAATTCAAAGATGAAATCTTTATTTCAACTTGATACATTTTTTTCGAAAAAATATTTTGAGTTCAATTTGTAGCATGAAAATCTAATTAACCTCTTTTTGAAAATATGTATTTAATTTGCATATAAAAAAACAAATAATTCCTACTTTGCGAAATTTAAATGTCCCAGAAAAATCTTTTACAAAGCATTAAATCATTAAATAATTTTCATGGGCAACTTTTTGCATCGTTCATAGAACTAATTATGTATTCAAAGTTTAATTGTAATAATTACATCTAACTTGGAATACTTTGGTGTTCATGAGAATAATGACTTTTCTGAAAAGGAATTTGGAACATTCGAGATTGAAAATGGCTTAAGATTCGGTAGGGAGAGAGAGAAAGAGAGAATGAATTATGTATTTTAACTTTATTTGAAAAATTCGATATCATTTTTTAATTTATTACTGTGCGTGAGAATTATCACTTAAAAAAAAGATCTTAGAAACTTCACAATTGTAAATATGATATTTAAGATTTATTCTAAAAAGAGACGTTAAAAATAGTTTTTGATTTTTAAAGTATTTAAGTATTTAATTTTTTATTTGAAACCATATCTTTTTATATTTTTAACTATAAGACTACATTCAACCAAATTTAATTTAAGAGATAAGCCTCGCTAGATATCCCTTAACATAATGAATAAAATAATTTGGAATTCAAAGCGTCTTGTAGGCTTTTGAAGGATTATTACCTTTAACATCACAGCGAAGTAAAAATTAATTTTCCTTATAGCATATTTTATAATTTATAACTTCCATTATTAATCCTTAAGTTTTATACAAATATTTAACAGTTTCCTTCTTACAGATCAAACGTGATATGCAAAGTAGTACATAAAGCAACGTGAAATGCAGTTAAATATAGACTTCAGTGTAAGATAGCATTCATTCTTGTAGGATAGACATCAATTCTTTGCCTAGACAATATTACTTGGCTTTTACTTATAATGAGAGTAAATCATACAGTGATGCAATTAGATCAAGTTTCGGATGGAGTCGGATCCAATTTGTGTTACATCATTAGGGCTGAGAGCTGTGTTGCATCATTAGAAACATTAGCCGAGATTCAACATCGGAAAACAGTACCGGAGAACCTGCTCTCGTTTGAGGAATTCAGATAAGTAATAATTTAATTATTTAAAATTAAGTATTCGTTTTGATCTTCCCTTCAAACTTTAAGCTAGAGGATAAATAAACAATTAGCTTGTTTGTGAACTCAAATAGGCAACCAAATTGTTTAGTTGCTTATTTATTCAAAGAATTACTTTTTGGCCTCTACATTTTTTCGTATGTCGAGCTCGAATCAAAATTTATGAGTACGAATATCTCAGAGATAGTAATTCAAACTTGGGAGCTACCATAACAATTAGAGTAAAAAACACGAAAGTTATATCCAGAAAATACAGATCGTTTGTTATTCAAAGAGAAAAACACAGTATTTGTTGGAAAAAAATTATTCTGTTACGTACTTTCATTTCTCTACATAATCTTCACCTATTTAAACATTTGTCGTTTTTTTTTCACGAGCTTCAGAATTCATATGTTAAACTATTCTGCCACCAATTCATTAACCCAGGTGGTTACCACATTCAAACAAAAGACCAATAGCTCGGATCTTGCTCTTAGTGATTACCCTCTTTTCCATAAGTTGAAAAACTTCCAGGGGGGTAAACGTTTTGGAAGTGATGAAGAGTTGGAGAATACATTGACCATCTGATTTTATACGCTCACGACCAAATATCATGTCATTGGAATTCCGAAGCTCGTGAACAAAACAAGTATTTAAAGTGGAAATCGTTTAACACGAATTGATTGATTGATTGAATATTAACGTCGTACTGTTCAGGTACACGAGGGCTTTTGGCGACGGACCACGTAATTTTGAACCATGGTCAAGTGACGTGGACGACACCTGAGCTGGCACCCCCCTATCCTAACTACCACACCACACCAACGGGAGGACGTTTCAGCTCTCGACACATTTAATACGAAACTGACGGAACTGAAATATTTTTTTGTGTTAAAAGTTATAGCAAAAAAGAAAAAAAACAGACATATATTCAACAAAATTGTTTATTATACATAGATATGTATATATGTGTATGTATTTAATAAAAATCAATTAAATAAAAACATTTACAAGAATTTAATGAAATTTAATACAAAATTTTAAGTTTTTGAAAAGCAAAACATTTATTGAGTTTTTGGAAAATAATTTAATATTTTTCTTTGCATTTGTCTTTCTTAGCATCAGACTTTCAATAAATTGTTCCATGTCGTCCATTTTGTTATTCATTTCACCATTTGAATGTGCTTCTAAATAACTACGCATACTTTTCATGATGTTCTTCATTTCGGATGACTTGGGAACAGAAGTTGCATTATTCATTTCATTTTTGTCGTCAGAATCGTCTCTAATTTTTTTGACCCCCTTTAAAAATTCCCAAATGTTCTGTTCCAAAATTTGGGGGCTGCACTTATCATGATTTACTGCAAATAATTTTTCCAATGATACAATAGGACAGTCCAGTAATACAGAACCATTTCATTAAATGTTCATTCCCAGAAGCGAATTTTTTTACTGTTAAGCGATTTTCCTTTCGTGTTAAGAGAAAAATATATATGAATATACAAATTATTTTTTCGGAACCATTTAATTATTTCGTCTTAAGCTTTTTTGTGTTAAACGTATTTCACTATAAATATAGAAAGTTATTATATAAGGAAGTATGAAGGAAGCTTCCCATATGTAACAGAGTTGTTTTTTTCCAAAAAATATTTTTTTTTTCATTTTATATAACTGAATGGTCTTTATTTTCTGGATGATACCCATATTTTAAATCATACTTTTGTTGTAAAAGTAACATTAATCACCAGGGTTTTTTATGTGTCATTCCTATCCTAAAAATCACTTATTTTTTAGCTCCAATTTTGTAAAAATTTTTCCACAATCATGTATTTTATTTTAAGTTATTTTAATGAACTGTATAAAATAAAATAAATTTATAGTTTTTTTTAAAAAAAAAAATTGTCTTTTTCCAGTCACGATTTTTTCTTCTGTAATAAATTTTTTTCTGAAATTCTGTAGTTTCCAAAAGTGAGATAGAGTTTTAAAACAGATTGCTTGTTGATAAGGTGAAGGGATTTATGAGGGATTTTTTATAAAAACCCTATAATACTGACTTTATTTTTCATAAATGTATTTATGGAATATTTTATTTTTGCAATAGAAAATTTTTTTTTTCCTGCGCTGTAAAAACACTATTATTTGGTATGTGGTTTGATATACGATTGAAGTCGAAAAACTAAATTAAACTCTCAGTATAATGAAGAAGAAAAGAGTTACGTGCATTTTATCCATGAGTCAAAAGATTTATATTCAAAGTCAACCGAAGTAATTAGATTTGAAGTAGCTCAAGAAACTACAAAGAAGGTATATTAGGTTAAGAAGTATAATATATTGTCCCTTTCAAAATTTAAAGTGATACATTTTCCATATGAAATATAATAATGCAGATAAATTTTATTTCTCAGCACTTTTCAGTGGATGGAGTTTTACATTTTGATCGTAAGAAATTTATACCATTGGATAAAATTTAAATAGTGATGAAAGGCATTGAACTTATTCCATTTTTGAAAATAATTAAAAGCCTATGTAATAATTATACGTGTTTAAATATATTTGGTTTACTTATTAAAAAAGCATACATTAATGACATTTTTAGAAATAGAGTTATCTGAATAAAATGAGGAGACATGAATAATTAAAAAAAAAAAAAAAACACACACACACACACACACACACACACACACACACACACACACACACACACACACACACACACACACACACACACACACACACACACACACACACACACACACACACACACACACACACACACACACACAACCACACCACACACACACACACACTTCACCAATAAATAGCCCTCAGCAAATAAAATGGGGGAATGGATTGTTCGGTGACTATGTACGAGATACGCTCAAAGAATTCATAAAAGAATTTTAATTCTAAGAGATGTTTGATGTTACCAAACGGTGGTTTTTTGAAATAACCTGAGCTTCTAAATAGTTATAGGTTAAATTTAAAAATTTTTCTATTTCAGTAGTGATTTGCATTTAGTCTTTTGTCTTTTAAAGCCACAATAAGCCAGATTCTTTTAGAGGCTCTATAACCAGAAATCGCGAAGAATCAAATCCGGGTTTTTCTTCTAGAACCGGTTTGCGTCCTATTCTTTTCTCGGTTTTATTATTTATAAATCTTGAGTGAGTCATTTCCTTTTTTGAATTTGTCGTTCTTTTATGTAAAGCGCCACTTAGAGGACATTTATGAATTTTATATGTATTCTTTTCAATATTATCAAACATTTCTTTCTTTCTTTTCTTTTTTCCTTTACTTTTTCACAGTTCAAAAATTGTACTTGAATCATTGGAAAATATAGTATATTGTGTCCATTAAGTCATTTCAAGATCATGTGTTATTCTTTTAGTGTTTATGTCTTTATGGATGTGGTCTTTTTTATTTGTATTAGTTCAAATCAAAACAACAAGAGTTTATCCTAAGCAAATTATGATGAATTCAAACTACTCGATTTATATTAAATCTAAAACCTGCAAAAGTATCTCAAACGAAATACTGACATATATCCTAATGATATATTTCTCAATTATTATTTCAGAAAATTAGAAATCATAACTGTAACAGGGAAATTTTCCCGCTTTTAAATAAAAAAAAGAATATTTTTGTGACATCATTATTTAATATTCAAGCTTATATTTTAGTGTTTATATTTTCTAAAAATTAACTCATACAAACTTCATGATTAATTAATTTTTATAATTAAACCTGCCTAAAAAATAGAGATAAAATTAACCTTCCTTAAATTTTAAAAATGTGAGTTGTTATCCAAAAAATCATTTATATAATGGTTAACAAACTATATTTTTATGTATGCCAATCAAAATGCAACGCTAATTCCTTCCTTTTGCGTTTATGTCAAAATGCTTTAATGAACACGTAATAGAAACTGTATTGATTTCCTTTTAGTAAAAACAATTTTAAACGAAGATCATAAAGCTTTATCTTTCATTGCTTATTAAGTAAATATGAATCTGAGATTTGCATGGAAACAACTATGCAGATAAAAAAAAATTTGCTTCCAGTTGAAATTTACATTTACAGCATTATTCTCATTAAAATTAATTACGATACAAAGTTTTCCTTATGATGTCTGACACGCATTTTCGGAATCCTCCAGACACAAGATTCAAATTATTTTCTTTTAAATTATCATTGCGTAAATTGACCATTAAAACAAAGATAATTTATTTTTCGCAATTACTTTTCCGACAAAGAATTTATTTAAGTGAAATAAGAATCGTTTCGGGTTCTCGGAAAACAAAAGAATGTTACTTGTTTTCAACTCATCCTCTAAAACGAAGTCTTGATCTCTTGGGTACTGGTTTCTAGCAGCCCCTGTTGCAGTAAATTCTAATTAGTTTCTTTCTTGCAAATTCTTTTCGAGACACCAGGTTTTGCTTTTGATTTTACATCCATGCAGTTTTCTCGACACTCTTAGAACGTCTCAAAGGTAAAAAGAAGTTAAACAAATGCTAATTTCAGATTATTTGGACTTCAGGTAAACATGCTTAATATTTTAAATAAACACATACGTTTTGCATGAAATCACATATACTTCCGACAGCAGTTACATTTCATTTTAAAATTAGGGAGTATTTTAAAGAATAAACTACTCGTCATGTTCATATTATAAATAATACTGTGCTTCTCAAACTTTCAATATTTGCCAACCAATTTTCAGTCTTAATTTTCATCGTCCCTTCCATTCAATAATGTATTGAACGCTATAATAATGTACTTAGACGCTAAATCTACGACTTTTTATAACCCGTGCAAATTATCATAATAAGTATTAAATTTTGTATTGTTACTTTTAAGTAATACATATTTTAGGTAACTTTTAAGTAATAAGACAATCAGAGCAAAGTTTTTAGAGGAAAGGTTTAATATTAGAAATTGATACTCATTCTTTTTCTATATTTATACTTACCTATTTCTAATTTCTAAATTGCAACAGATAAAGTATAAATATAGAAAAATAACTTGGAGTGTCAATTTCTGATATTAAACCTTCCTTTGAAAAACATTGTTCTGCAAGAGAAGGTCATGGGTACCAGTAATTGTTAAACTTGTTCTTAATTTAGTATTGTTAAACTATCACAATTAATACAATACAATATCACAAATATTCATAAATTTATTTGTATTTTATATCAGTGTAAATGTGTATTTTATTTTTTGTTGTATAAGAATGTATATTTTGTTTTGCTGCCTTTAAGTAAATTATTACTTTTTTTTAAACAATCTTTTATTTTCTAGTTTCCGATGTGCTCGTGCCCCCTACATAAGGTTAATACGCCCCCTAGGGGGCGCGCCCGACAGTTTGAGAATCACTGAAGTAATATAAAAGCATCTAAATTATTCAGCCTATATATAAAGCCAAATTCTATGTATTTACATATTTCCTGCTTTTCAAGACCTATTACTGCCTAATAATTTATTACTACCTTACCCAAATAATTTTATACACGGATAAGGAAACGATAGTCAATTTTTGTAGTTTTAAAGATTTGACTCTTTAGCTGCAAAAGTAAAGAAAAAAAAAAACTAATTATTCCTGGTAACTACTGAAATAAAATACGTATGAAGAAGCAAATTACAGAATAATTTTGTACATGATTACCACTGGCATCCCTTTTACTTACTCCTTTCACGCATAAAATTTGTATTATGTGTAAGATATAACTTATATTCTAATTTTAACTTATATTCTAAAATCATTAAATTTAAGGTTGAGTAGTACAATAGGATTTATATACAATACATATTTTAGACAGATAAGTGTAAAATATTAGAATTTTTTAGAGAAGTTTAGTTTTTTAAAAGCTATTCTGAAGTTTAGTTTTTTTAGAGTTTATAGTTTTGGAAACTTAGAAGTTTTTTCTAAAACTTTATAGAGAATGTAAAAAAGAAGTTATATTTAGGAAAAATAGTACCAAAAGACAGGAATCTACTTTATTTTTCTTCTTAACAATCAAACTACGTAGAATAATAAGACATTTATTTTTAATTGTATTCCAAAAAAATTCAATTTCAAGATAGAAATGTGATTAACTAATAACAATTTAAGGAAGTTTCCCGGATTTATTTTCAAAAATTTGAAGTAAAATGCTTGTAACTTCAGACAATAAATAGCAGAGAAATGCATTTTTGTTCTTCTAAAATTAATCAAATTTCAGAAATTGCATTTTGTAAGACAAAACTACACGAAACCCTTCACAATATATACAATAGCTTACTCTGGACTTTTTTAAATTTAAAACTTTTAACTAAATAGATACTGAAATGCAATCTTTAGAGTAACTACTTCAAAGTACTTGGGGACGTGTAATAAGATATCAAGATCACCTTAAGATTAAATTTATTGATTGCTTTTTTATATATAGTATAGAGAAATGGTAGATTTCAGGAACGAGAGAAGAAAAGAGAAACTTTAAGGCGAACAAGACTTGCTTCTTTACATTTTCTTTATCAACACTAATTTAGACTGAAAAGAGTTTTCTAAACGGGATGAAAGCGACATTCCTGGTTCGATCCGCTAGTCTTTTAATGATGTCTGGTTTGCATATAATGCAAAAAAAAAATTTCTTAGGAAAGAGTGGTTGTAGAAGAAAAACTTCCTTCTTAACTCTTAACGATTAGGTTTATTGTAGCTGTATATATATAAGTAAAATATAGGAAGGTAGAATTTATACGAAAAACAAGATCTTCCAGTTACTTATATTTTAAAAACAAAATGTGTATCTTAATAAAAACGCAAGTGTTTCATTTCTTAGAAAAATATTGCTCGGAAAATAAAATTATTTCTGTGATAAAAAATAGTTTGGAAATCTTATAGTTAGTTTTGTTTGAATAGTTAGTTTTGTTTGAAATAAAAATAGCAAACACTACAATTTGATAAGTATTTTTTATTATACTCGATCTATTAATTAGAAACTAAACTTCTAAATGAATGATAACAATATCAAACTATTTATATTTGGAGTTAAACTATATAATAGATATATATACTAAAAACTACGTACACATGTATATAATATATACATTATATTAAATTTAAATTAAAATAAAACACGCGCAAGAGAATCGGATGAAAGTACAGGACAAACTAATTTAACCGCATATCATTTCCGCTTATATTCTATAATGTAATTATCAATATACTATACACAGAAGAAAATTAAAACAATATATAAAATTTTAAAACTTTTTAAGAAAAAGGAAGTTAAATTAACAAACTGAAGCAAAATCAGATAATTATCAAAACATTTTAACTAGTAACATCTATGATTAAATAAAGTAAATATTAATTATAAAGATGTATAAATTAATTCAAACCATAAACTTAATTAAACTTGTAGCAAACGTATGATTTAATAATGTCGGAAACACATTGTTGCTTAATTTATTATATACATATTATATAATTATGAATTTTCATAACGTATATTATATAATTTTAAAAGTAAAGTTTTATTCGAGGTGTATTCTGTTGTATATTATACATAAATATATATGCGAAATTTCTTCGCTTCATACAATGTACTGTCTACCATAATAATTGCTTGAAATATTTCGTTTCCTTATTAAAATTGTTTTATTTAGAGCTCTTTTAACTATTCCTGATTTGCAGTTTACAGACATTATCGAATAGTAATAGAAACTAACAAAATTTATCGTTTTAATGGCTCGATATATCTACATCTTTGTAATTAACACTGTGCGATTAACTGTGCAATTAAAATATCCTACGACCATAATATATTCTAATTTTGTTTTTGTATTCATTTAAGGTCTGTGAGAGGGGTTTAGGAAAGTACTAAATAACAATAAAATGCAGATGCTAACAAACTATTAACTGCAACTACTTTTAACCAAGTGAATAACCATTTTATATTAATCAAATCAATATCATTCTGCATTCTATTCAAAACACACACATCAGAATTACAAAAAATTTCATTTGAATTAAATATTATATGAATAAGATAGATTACACTAATAGAATTTTACATTTAAATTCAAAACCCATGTTACTCTAGCCCTAAAAATTACGGTATTTATAACTAAGCAAAATATAAAACTACAATACCAGCCTGATACAACTCCACTCTCACTAATAAAGGACTTTATCAAAGAATCTTTAATGCATATAATTATTAATAATAATGAATGAGTAAACAATGAACTGACACGATGAAGCAATGGTTGATCTTCTCGGAAAGAACAGTTCAACAAATGAGATGAATGGCAAACAAAAGGGTTTTTACTATTTTTCTACTCGACACTTGGAAACGTATTAGGTGTACAAAACTTCCTTAAAAAACTGAAAATTAAGCAAGTATGAATAATTTTCAAAAAATCATTTTAAATGTTGATGTTATAAGTGTGCTCATACATCGAGAAAAATTTTAGCTGGCTGTCATTATTTAGAAAGAAAAAAATGGAAGTTTGCTTTTTTATAACTTGGGAGTTAAAAAATGCACATTATAAGTATAAAAAACTGTCATAGTAATACTTAGTAAATGAGGTTGAAGCATATTTCTATAAGTATAATTTTTTATTGAAGAAAATTAAAGATTGAAAAGTTAATGTTTGAGGTATAACGAAACCTGGTAATTGATAGTATCGATCATTATTTAAGCAGAAAACGTAAAAATCTCCCTTTGTTAAATAATATGTGGTAAATTATTAGATTTGCAGGACATTTTATTGTAATTACGAGTAAAATTTATCATTTTCTAACACTGGGATTAACAAACGAAAAACGTAATTTCGTGTTTTACAGTTAGATAAATGTTAATGTTAACTGAGCTCTTTTTTTTAAAAATAAAAATTATAATATAGAAAACATATTTGAGTATGTTAGCAAATAGGGTTCATTTGAAAGTGAGTTGCGGAGGTAATACTAAGTTTGTAACAATAGCCTTCCGATTTGATTGAAAAGATACACAATAATCAATCTTTTTTGAATAATTTTTTTTTTCAGTAAAAAAAGTCTTATTAAAATTTTCTTATTAAAGCATGGGATATATTTTTAAGAATATATAAGTATACCTAATAAATAAGACAAAGAGAGAGTTACAATTGTTTTGCTAGAAATATATATATATATATATATATATATATTCAAAGGTGCTAAAAACTATGTTCAAAAATGTAAAAAAAGTCTAAATGCATTTTTCCGTATATCTCCCAGTTCTTGCTCAAAAATGCTCATGTATCTTCTAAATTTAATTGTGTTTCTTAAAAGTTACAATAGCGGTACTTGTTAATGATTTTTAATATACTTTCTTCATTAATATGCATAATATATTAAAGGTTAATGAATTAAATTGAGCTAATGCACTAAAAAATAATATTTGAAGGAACGATAATAATCTATATATTTAGCTTTACGGTTATTCGGGTCGTTTAAGTAAGAACACATCGCAATAAATTATATTTTATTAAATTATATTATTATTGTAATAACTGTTAGTTCCTTACACTATCTCGGATCTATTTTAATGTGTGTTTCATAAACTTCAATAGAACTCACATCGAGATATTTTTGAATAACAACAACAATGATAGAAATTTTGAAGCAAAATGCATTTAATTTCATTGGACTATTATTTTTTAAAAATGAAAAATTAATTCTACTTTACAATAACTTTATTTTCCCCAAATTAACCTGACTGGTAATTGAAAAAGTTTGATTTTTACTATCTTAAATTTGAAAGTCCGAATTCTTAACCAGGTAATATGACAAAATAAAGAAAAAAATAAACCAACAGAACTCATTCAAACATATTTTACTTAGCATTTTAAGTTTTTTTTTTATCGAGTAATGTCGAGCCTCAAGAACAGTCCAGTAATTTTACACAGTACACAAATGCCTATTTGCGGTCAAGCCAACATTGAAATAATAGGAAATACGCATTCAAAAACGAACGAAAATTGCAACATTTCGATTCCCTTGATTAGTTTTGGGGGTCATTAAAACCACCGACGAATCGTATGTGTATAAAGCTAGATTTTATTCAATCTCCAGACGGCTTTGTGTGTTATCTAACCATCCTATCTAATTGAATTAAGTACGCAACGAGCTGTTTTCCTCCTCAATTACTTTTTATGACGATACATGAGATTGCCACTTGATTTAAAAAAGAGCATTGGATAGTTATACGATCGAATGTGAATCGAAAATGTTCTTAGTCCTTGTTTTCTAGTCGTTAAATCATCCTTTCAAAATTAGATTTTCCAAAACTCATCGCTTAAAGAATGAGAGAGAAAGAGAGAAAAGAAAAACGAGAAAAACACACAGAAATTTCTGTCTGCTAGTGGCGCGTTTATTGGAATATTGCAGAAGGTGAACTCATCTGAATATTTTATCGCCAGTATTTGCAAGCAATACACGTAAAGCAAGAAAGTTAAAAACGAGAGTTAGTATTGGTTAGCGGGATTGAATGGCTGAAAGATATATCTGAAATTTATCGAAGAAATAAAGATGTCACCTCTTCGTACCATTTATGTTATAAACCATGAAACATTACTTCTTAGAAAGATCCCAATAAAAGTAGAATTCATAAAATATAGAATTTATAGCTTCTTATATATATAAACAATATTCATTTTGGGAAATACGTGAATCCACTTAAGTGGCTCTCGTAAAAATACACGATGTCTGAAAAATTCTAGGCAAAATAAAATAGTTTAGATGACATCTTATTTATAATGACATTTTGGATTTTGTTTTAGAGCATAACATTATACACACAATCTATGGCTTTGATTGTTACATTTTTCTTTCAAATAATAGGAGAAAGTAATTTTTCCAGAATCTTGAAATGTATTGATCTATTTTAAATGAGAAGAAAATTTTAAATTATATTTATTCTTGCTATACAGTTAAAGTTTTTACAATAAGTAACATTTTACAATAATGCTTCACAGTAAGTAAAATGAAAAGAAAATTTTACGATTTTTATTTTTACTATACAGAGAGAGAGTAACATTTTTTACAATAAGTATAATTAACTTGGCAAACTTGAAAATGAAAAGTTATTTATAAGTCGGTTAATAACTATTAAAAGGAAAAATCCGAAATATTGAATCCATATTTTAATAATGTGCGTGTGTTTTTGTGATGTTCACACAAAAAAGGAACGATTCGGACGCGTGAAATTTGGTAACTGAGGGTGAAAATGGTTTGCAACTCGAAGAAAGTTTCTTAAAATTCAATTTTTAAGTGATTCTTTATGATTCTAGCGTCATAAAAAATCACTTAATGACTCTCACCACGTATATTTTGAATGAGATGAGTTATTCTGTGTGTAATTTTTTAGAGATTCTAACATTTCTCAATATTATTGTGTTTGTTTATGTTTAATTTGTTCACTTTTTATTCTTTGTGCTGAATTACAATTTTTTAAGATGAATAATCGCAAAAAAACATTCTTTCAACAGTTGCATTTTAGTTTCAGCAACAGGACTCTTGCTTACAGTTCTGTTTTTGCATTTTGGATGTAGTTCAATTAAAATTACTCCTATTTTATCTTTTTCAGTAACCCTAAGCTAAGTTTTGGTTTGATTTAGCTGTTTTAGTTAGTTTGTAACTTAAATTAGTGTTTTAATATAAAATTCCTTTTTCATTTCATGCAGACGCACAGTTGATGATGGTTTAATCAAAGCTTTTATATGCTTTTCAGATAGTTTTTCACTTCAATTAATCTTAATAATATTTCTTTTACAGGTGAATATTAATTGAAATTGGTTCGAGATATTTCTTATAGGTAGTTTTTAACGACAAAATATATATTTCCATTTAAAATTTTCTGATATATATATATATATATATATATATATATATATATATATATATATATATATATATATATATATATATAATTTTGAGTGCTCGTATATTATTTTTAATTTTACTTTATTTTTATTACTTATTCGATGTACTACTATCATAATTATTGGTTTGCAGTTTAATACAGTACAACAAGCTGTAACACAATTTGGCGTCCTTTTTTTATCCATCACTTACAGTGTGAATTAAACCAAGATTTTAGTTAGAACTGATGATTATACTTCAAAATTATGCCCATTTAAAAAAATTTATCGGTTATAAGGATAATTGTTTGGTGGTTGCTTTCCTGAGTTGCCGTCAAAAGGAACATTGGATAGATTATCCAGTTAGATACATTCACTGGAATGACGAAACAGAATTTGGCGATTTTACAAATGTTTAGCCTCATATTTCCTATAACCAATTAGTACTCTATTTCATCAGTTTTAGGTAACTTTTTGACTGAAATAATGTTGCAACTTCTTTTTCAGTTTGAGGCTGCTTCATATTTACTGACAAATGGAGATCACCTACTGAACTGCACTATTATATATCATTACGCTTTTCAGTACTGCATGTTAAGATTTATTAGATGATTATATGGTTTACATAATTTTGTGGTGGGAAACTCCTTTGCCATTCAAGATCACATTTTAATGAATCAGAAATATAGGAATTCCCAAGAAAAAAAACACCACAGAATTTGTATAACAATAACAACTATTTCACTACAAGCTAAGTAAAAGTTTGAAAAGTCACAATCGTCTTTTAGAAACATTATTAGCAAAAATAGAAGATCAGGTAGAGTGTAAAAATCAGGTGACATGTACAATAGCGTTACTATTTTACACTAGATGGAGTTATGTCATGTGAAATGTATAATTGGTTATAACCACCAGTAACCTTAAAATTACATTTATACCGTTCTTTATTTAATTTTATACATTTTCAGATTGTGGGGCCAGGTTCTAAACCAGGGGTGACTAACCCAAATGACCTCGTGGGCCACTTCGGAAAAACATTATGATACTGCGGGCTGCATATAAAAATATGTATCGCTATATTAGATCTGAACCCATCACAAACATTTATTGGAGCGAAAATTTAAAACAGATTGATATATTATTACTGTTTTCATTGTTTTTCATGTATACAAACATAGATAGTATAATAATAATAATACAATGATCAAATAATGTTTAATTTATTTAATTAGTGAAATATTTGTTTCTCAACTCTTTCACTTAGTTTTTGCAAGTCAATCTCATTGTATTTATTTGCGTATCAGGATTTATGTTGCAGGGTTTTGTCCGTTAAGGTATCCGATTACGTTCGGAACCGTGATTTTGCAAAAGCGCATAAATGGATAACTTTCAGGATATTTAGTGTCACTTAGATTAGAATACATGTATAAAAATGTTTTACAGACACATTTAGACAAAAAAAAAATTATTTAAATACAATATTTTGGCAAAAGGTTAACTTAGAATAACCTTTTTCCAAAATGTTCTCCTTTTGTGAAGAATGCTTTTACTATAATAATGTTGTGCTCAGACCTCTCTACAGAGGCTCAACTAGAATTTTTGAAAAATTCACATTATTTTCAGAGTTACCATCAATTGAAATAAATATCGGCGTTTTTTTCTTAAAATTGCTCCTCTCTGTTGTCGTAAAATATGGATAAACCCACTTCTAAGATAGATATTTCAAAAGTACTAGTTGAGCCTTTGTAGAGAAGTCTGAGCTATATACAGGCAAAACATTATTATAATAGAAGCATTTTTCATAAAAGGAGCACATTTTGAAAAAAGATTATTCTAAGTTAATTTTTTGCCAAAATATTGTATTTAAATATTTTTTTGTCAAAATATACTTAAAACAATTTTATACATGTATTCTAATCTAAGTGACACTAAATATTATGAAAATTATCCATTTATGCGCTTTTGCAAAATCACGGTTCCGAACGTAGTCGGATACCTTAAGTTCGAACATGACTTATGTTTCAAAAATTTCAATTTAAAAAAAAGATAAAAACCCAGATTAGCAGTAACAAAAGCAACGTGATGAAGTAGAAACAGTTATGGGATTTATTTGTTAAAAAAAAACTCTAAAAACAAAAATATTGTACAAAATAGTCGCATTTTGTAAAGTTGTAATGAATCTCGCAGGCCACAAAATTATTCAAGATGGGCCATATGAGGCCTCAGACCGCGGGTTATCCTTTCTTGATCTAAACAAATGGAGATATCAATTAATACAATATATAGCTTCTATGAAGATCACACAAGTCCCTCATTGAGAAAAGCTGCACATTCCTTACTTATATATGGCTTAGTTTATATATTTTAATAATAAGAGTTCATATGAAAGGGCACCATAGGGCAAAGAAGGAAGGGCCTCTTTGCTCGAAATTTGAATCTCCCAAACTGTAGATAATGATGATGTGGATTTGAAGCAAATTTTTCAAAATTTACATTAGATTTTTTTTAAATCAATGTTAAAGAAATTATAGAATTCTAACTATTTGTTGAACGAAACTTCGTAGATTTGCAATTCTTACATAATATGTGAGAGATCCACTTTTTTAATGAAGACAATTTTGCTTGAAGCATGTAAACCAATTAGCCAATTTTCAACGATTTTTTTAAAAGTGGCTTTGAAACGCGTGAATATCCATTTTTTTATTTTTAAATCGCTTCTTCCAGAAACCCATTGATCCAAACGACGATTTATATGGCTTGTGAAATGATTATTTCATCTTTTGGAAAGAAAATAGGGTGGAGGAGATATATAAATCGTTGAATTTTATGCAAGTTCTTAATTACACAATCACCTATGTTTCTTTCTTAAAGGGAAGGGAAATGTAAACCACTTCGCATGGTTTTATAGTGTAATTCATTACAGGACGTCATTTCCTGTTTGGGGAGAAATTTATACTTATTTGTCGGTTTTTTGTTACAGAATTGCAGTTCCTTTTCAAATGAATCATTCATAAGTATTGTTTTAGAAATTCGCTGAATACATTTAGAAGGTATTTAAAGGGTGGGCTATTACTTAAAAATTATTTTTATCTCTTGGATCTGTCGTCCACTACCAAAGTCGACACTGTACAAGCTGATCAAGAAATTGATAAATTCAGCTAGCTAAAAATATGTTATGCTAAGATGAACTTAATTTTTTAAAATTTAACAAGAGTAAAAAGGACTTGTGTTTCAGCTAGTAAAATAATAAAATTTAAAAGGATCTTTTTAAATTCCTTTTAATGTGTGTGTGTGTGAATCTTTTTAAATCTCTATTAATTTTGTAACTCAAATATTTTTAGAAATTATTTTTTGCTTACGAGAGGAATTTAATAACGAAAAATCTGTATTTAAATGCAAATAGAATTAATCTAGAAAAATTAAGTGATAAAAAGTTTTTATACATTTCTAATGAAATTGACTCTGACAAAATATTTAACATGCAAAAGTGTTTTTTAAGTATTTCTTTAAGGCGATATTCCTTCCAAAAGTACAAAACCCTGCACTAAACGTGATAGATAGAGATAGAGATTCAGATAGAGAAATGTCCCAATTTTCATGAAAATTTGCAACATTATAATTCATACATCTATTTATAATACGGTGTTTTTAAAATTTCAAAATATTCCATAAATACTTATTTTTTCATTTTAACATGTAAAGGAATAACCTGTTTAGTATTACGATATAGGAGATAAAAGGCGAAACACATTTTCTACTGAAAAGAAAGGATCAATTCAGATAAAAATGAGGAGTATGATAAAATATGCTATTATCTATAAGATAGCGCGCGTGTGAAGCCAGAATATGATATTAAGGCTTCAGTTCTTTTATATATGAAAAAATATTCTAAATTCACGCTCTATTCCTTAACATTAAGTAAAAACAGCATTAAAGAATTAAATATTTTATTACCTAAGTAATATTCAATCGAAATTCATTTTTTTTATATTACTTTTTTTAGATATATACAAAAAGAATGATCAAAAATTGAGAAATGTTGGAAAATATTAAATCAAAGCATATTTTTTATAAAATAGATTATTTATTTATTTATTATTATCATTATATTGTATACTTGTTATTTTCATATATGAATATTATCTAATTAGTTATTCTTATATTAATAATACAGCATTATATAATATTATTATATCAGTAATTGTCAATCAATTCATTATTTATATTATTTGTTATTATATTATATAATTTCTAAATTATAATGTTGACATTAATATTTAAAGTAAACATATGTTTTTATAAAATAGATTATTTATTTATTTATTATTATCATTAAAATATTGTATACTTATTATTATCATTATATTGTATACTTATTATTATCATTATATTGTATACTTATTATCATTATATTGTATACTTATTATTATCATTATATTGTATATTCTTATTATATATTTGTATACTTATTATCATTTTACTCATTTAACTATTTAAAGTAAGACATTGGTTTCTACAAAATAGAGATAAATTAGAGTTAAGATTCAGACACGGTTAAAAATTATGTTGCAGCTTCTTAAAGTATAGATATATATGATAATTAATTTTATGATAATTCAATTCTAGGATAATTTTATTCATAGTTCTGTAAATAAATTATTAGGTTTTAATATACAACCTAAGCAAATGCAATATTTCAAATGTAAAGATAAAGTTAATCACTCATAAAATTGAGCATGAATATTAAGATTGTATTAACTATGATATAACCTAATTCATTATTACTAGTTAGTGTAGCAACGCATCCAAATGCAAACAGGAATTGTGGAATAAAGCTAATACTATCAAGTACATACATCAAAAATTCTTTTTTCTTGGATAACATTCTAAAAATACAGCAATTAGTGTATGATTTTTAAGAAACGAACTTTTTTGCTTTGAAAAAAAATTATACAAAATTTCAGTAATATGAGAACCTGAAAATCTTTAATAGAGCCTTAGTTAAGTTTAATTCTATACCTTTATGGGAGGTAATAAATGAATGGTTTTGGCTTATAAAATTCACATACTTCGAGTAAAAATTTATTCCGTAATAAAGAAGAATATCATTGAATTTTTAAAATATTTAACCTGGTCGAAATAATTTATTTTCATCTATAAAAGCTAATTTAAATAAAGAATTAATTAAATTGCATTGAATTATTAACATGATGGTTAATTAGTACTTTAACTTAAATATTATTTATTTTTTATTGAGACATTTCTTATATATAAATGAAATAATTTTGAAATTTGCCATGCATTTTTAATAGAGGTTTCATGAAAATATACGATCTTTTAATTAAATATTATATTCTTGAGAGAGGCAGGAAATGTATTTTATTATCATATGTACTAAATTATTACTTAAAAAAACTTCCTTGAGGTTATTTGTCTTAAATTTTTAATAATGTGAAAATTCATTTTAAACGAAGATACGAACGTGAATGCATAACATTGAATGTATGAGTGAAATTAAATATATGAAGTGGATATGAAATTACGCATACATATAAAAATTCATTTTAAACATATAAATACGACGAGGAACGAATCTTATGAATTGTAATTTCCAGAAATATACTTGAGTGAATTTTACAAGTTTAATTGTGATAGATAAATAAATAACCTCAAAGTTTTATATCAAATAACTCTAAGATTTATATCCTACCGTATTTGTATTTGATACTGATATACAAAAATGTAAATGAGTTCTCTTGACTTTTTAAGTGCAAGTCTGACTGTCAAAACCAATTAGGTCATTATATAATGACTCAGGTAAGGACAATATTACTTCGCAACACAGAAGTAAATGATTTGTAGAATTTAATTATATAGGATTATTTTTTATACTAATGTGTACATAACTTGTTATTTAATTAGAAAGTACTGTGCTTATTAATTGGGACAAGCTTCATTTTTCATAAACTACGTGATCATCACAAGTAGATGACATTTCACATATCACAACTGCAGGACAGCTATTTTAAAACTGGCTAATTGTGAGAGTTGTCTGGTTCTCATCTGAACGAAACAAGTAATATAAAAAAAAATAGTTTTTAAGTCAATTCCTACTTAGATCAACAACGAAAAATTTTATTTTAGCTACTTTTTATTAAATAGTTGCAATTAATATAAATATGTATATACATAGGACATAATCACAACATTAAGTGGTAATTAGTTTTTTAATTATCATTAAAGTATCGTATTGTCCTTTTAATTTCAGTCCAACTGAATGCTTTAACACGTGAGAAAAAAACCTTTTTAAGTTTTGACACAAGTCGCCAAAAGGGTCACTAAGTCGCCAAAGTGGCTGTATTTATAATTCTTTAAATAATTAGTTTTAATCAATTAATTTTTATTAATTATAATTAAATCATTGTATTGTCATCCAAAATGATCCTGTATATAAAATTTCGGCTTAATTCAGCGCTTTAAAATGTGTTTTATTAACGATTGAAAATTCCACCAAGATAAATAAATAAATATACAAATATATAAATAAATAAATATATAGACAGTGCAAGCTAATAGTAGGAATTGAAAAAGAGTTAGAGTTGTTAGTCTAAGTTAGCATGTCTTTTGGTCTGTAAAGGATATTGTTACATCAGATACATTGGAAAATCCAGGCTAATTTCGCAATCTTTTCAGGATTAACCAAGATTGAAAAATAAGTAAGGGTCACTTTCCCAAAAATGGAAAAGTAAATGAGGACACAAGCACAAGACAACATCAAACACAGACAAATTCCTTGAAAAAAAGCAGTAAAACGCCTGGACCAAACTAGGAAAACTTACAAAAAAAAAAAAAAATGTGCAAGAACACCAAATCATAAACTGTTATTAACACCTTCAATGAAGAGAAAACGCTTGTAATAGGCCAGTAAATATCAATCCAGGGCTGTCCAAAACTGGAATAATGCTGTATTCAGTGAAGAAATACATTTTTTATGCACTTACATGAATCAACATTTGTAAACAACGTGCTTTGGACAAATCCTGGAGGACCTGGAAGTTAAGCACTAGTTAAGGGATTAATAAACTCCAAAAAAAAATTTCATTTCAATACCAGAAAAAAATTGTGCATTTCGTGTAAGCATTTGCAGACGGTATTTGTGGTTTCAAAAAAATCTTGCAATCATATCTTGATTCTAAGCTTGCAAAATTTGTTTCTTGAAGAAAAGAAATTAGTGGCTTTGGACTGGCCGGGTAATTCTCTAAATGAAAATCATGCAAATCATTGTGAAGAGACGTGGGAATAAATTGAGCTACTTAACTGAGAGAAAAAGAATTTAGAATATCATGAAAATTTAGTTTCGTGGTGAATATGTCAAATATTTATGTGTTCAAATTAGTGAAACTCATACTAAAATACTCATATCGTTGTAAGGGAGCTTATGTTACTTAAATTACATATATGAAAGTTTTTGTGTTTGTCCCAAATAATTCGCATAAAACTGCAGGAATTTTGAAAATATGCTGTAGATTAGGTAAACTAGACGTTTAAGATGATTTTTTTTCTTCATAAATCTGCTAAAATTTTTCTTATAATGAAAAATATAGAACGAGTTTTTCACCTATACACTAGAACAGAAGCGAAAAGGAAAATAATTCTATTAACTATTAAAATTTTTTAGATAAATAAACTTAAGAACTTAATTATAAATTCCTTGAAATTCTGGCTCTAACAAACAAATAAATGCATATACCCTTTCATTAACATACTATGCATGTCTTATGTTTTATGGCTTCTAATGCAGATAAATTTTTTCATAAATTATAAGGTATATGTGTGTATGAACAGAAAACAATAGTATTTTTGTTTTCTGCAATCAATAAAAAACAGTATGTCTAGACGGATAATAAATAAAAATGTAAAGTTCGCTAATTATACTTGAATGAATGGCGTATTTGCATATTATATATAATTAAAAAACTCTTTTTATACACATCACAGAAAATCCAATGAGAACAAGAATGAATTAAAAAGATGATGCGAAACAAAATATAAAAAACTTTTAATATTAGGTTGTCAAGTATGAAATGGAGTAAATTCATGTGTGTTATTTATTTCAATTGCTCATGACATCATTTAGAAGCCGTATTTTTCATTTGTTTTTCGTGTGAAAGGTACATCTTTTCCTCTTTTTAATGCATATTTAAGTTTGAAAAAATTAATAGATCTTCTTAAAATCTTAGTTTTTATTGGAAAAAAATCAAATTCAATTATGTTAGTGCATTTTTTGCTCCATTTCATACTTTACAACCTAATATAAGTACTTCTAATGAAACAGATGATAAAAACAAGAAGAAATTTATTTTTCGTGTCAGTAGAGTATACTTGTTTCTTAAGAAATCATCATTTTGGTAAACATGGTCTACATTTCAAGTTTAAACTTTCATATAAGCAAGTTTCAAAACCTATAAACACACATAATGTCAACATGCATTAACAAAGGAACTCATTGTTATATATTAGAAAATAACTTTATCGCTCAAATTTAAAGCTCATAATTTATATCGGAAAAGGCCTTTATCACACGAATTTGAGTTTATTACAAAGTAAAAACTATCTTTCACGGTTTGGAAGAAAAAGATACTTCGGGCTATCATACATTAAATTTTTTTTTATGCTGAATAGCGTAGAATTTTCACTTGTTTCTCTTAAGTATGTGTCAGTTTATAAATGAGACTCTTGAAGACTTTCTCGGAAAGTGATAAGGCATCATCCTAGAGGGATAAATTGCTAACCAGGAAAGTTCTCAAAAGACGACAGCCGTCTGATCGATGCATGTCATGTGACATTCGAAGGTAAGCGATTGGTTCTCGTTATCAAGCCAACGATTTATCCGTCTGAGGCTATTCGACCCCTTCAAGGCACCTCATACATATAGATGAGATGCTCCCTCAACTATTCAACAAACTTCACCAGGATATTTTTAAAAATTTATGATGGCTTGTATTTACAACAGATACGATTTTGAAGCATGGACGTGTTTTTTACAATCCTAGCACAAAGAAAAATTATCGTTATTTATTAAATAAAAATTGAAATCCCAGTGATATAGATGGTTTAGTTTGATAGATTGTCAACAAAATCAAAGCTCAATTTATTTTTAAGCTAATGTATTTCACAATTTTTTTTTTAAAAAAAGAATTCATTTCATCCAATGATTCAAAAAATTTCATATACTATCATATATATATATACAATATATATATATATATATATATATATATATATATATATATATATATATAATATATATATATATATATATATATATAATATATATATATATATATTACATACATATATAAATGTAACAAACTTTATAAAACATTTATGCTGTGACCGAAACTAGATATTTTTTAAATTTAGCAGTTATTTAGTATTTAAAAGCGCAAAACATTATAATCGAAAAAATCTAAATTACATACATTATCTATCACGAAATCTTGTGTAAAACAAATCATTCGTTGATTTAAAGTTAAAAGCTATAGAGGTTTCTTTGAAATACTCTTTCATTACTTATTAAGGTATCCGACTACGTTCGGAACCGTGATTTTAAAAAAGCATAAATGGATAATTTTCATAATATTTAGTGTCACAGAGAACAGAATACATGTATAAAATTAATTTAAGGACATTTTGACAAAAAATTATTTAAATACAATATTTCGGCAAAAAATTAACTTAGAATAACCTTTTTTCAAAATGTTCTCCTTTTGTGAAAAATGCTTCTATTATAATAATATTTTGCCTGTATATAGCTCAGACCTCTGTTCAGAGGCACAACTATTATTTTTGAAAAATTCACATTATTTTCAGAGTTACAACCCATTGAAATAATTATCGGCGATTTTTTCTTAAAATTTCTCCCCTCTGTTTTCGTAAAACATGGTAAACCCACTTCTAAGTTATATATTTCAAAAATTCTAGTTGAGCCTCTGTACAGAGGTCTGAGCTATATACAGGCAAATTATTATTATAATAGAAGCATTTTTCACAAAAGGAGATTATTTTGAAAATGGGTCATTCTTTGTTCATTTTTTGTCAAAATATTGTACTTAAATCATTCTTTATTGTCGTACTATTCTTAAAACAATTATATATATATACATTTTCTAATCTAAGTAACACTGAAAATCATAAATATTATCCATTTATATGCTTTTTCAAAATCATGGTTCCGAACGTAGTCGGATACCTTAAACACGCAGTGTAGAGGGGGTCGAGACTATGTCATCCCTTTGATGTGTGGAAGTTAGGAGAGGGAGTGTCAGTTCAAATGTCGTCCTCATCACTTAACCGTAGTTCAAAATTGCGAGGTCCGTCACCATATCTCTCGCGCAACTTTTTAGTGCGCGTTAATATAACTCTCTTTCTCTACACATTAAAGAGAGTATTAACTACATGTTTTCTTCCAATCTAAGGCAGTGGAAATTTTCAAGGTATAACTTAAGAAAGTTTTCTAGGTATCATTGAAAGAAGAGAAACATAAAAATCATCCTTTAAAATTTATTAACTATGGACACAAATGTGTAACAGTATCAAACCGGAATATAAGTGCAAAACAGATATATTAATAAACTAAAAAATAATCTTCTTAGGAGTTTGAAGACTATTATTCAAAAACAAGTGATCTTTTAAAGTTAATTCCTACTTAGATCAACAAAGAAAATTTTTATTTTAGCTACTTTTCATTAAATATTTACAATTAATATAAATATGTATATACATATGACAGAATCACAACATTAAGTGGTAATTAATTTTTATAAATTGTAATTAAAGTATCGTATTGTCATCCAAAACAATCGTGTATATAAAATTTCAGTTCAACTGAATGCTTTAAAACGAGAGAAAAAAACAACCTTTTCATGACACAAGTTGCCAAAAATGATGCCAACGTGGCTGTATTTGTAATTCTTTGAATAATTAGTTTTAATCAATTAATTTTTATTAATTATAATTAAATTACTGTATTGTCATCCAAAATAATCATGTATGTAAAATTTCAGCTCAATTGAGGGCTTTAAAATGTATTTTATTAACGACTGAAAATTCAACAAAGACAAATAAATAAATATATAGAGAGTGTGAGCTAATAGTTGGAACTGAATATTGTTCCTGACCGAGTATTTGTTGTTAACAATTGTGAAAAAACAGTTTAACTTATTGTTTTTTTAATGTTTTTCATCGAAAAAACAACTAATGAATTTCACTGCTTATTTTTTCTTTCATAGTGTTACTCTTATAAATAATTCTGAAATATTTTTGATTCTATGTGAAAAGAAGGAAGAGTCACAAAATCTTAAGGCTGGGGTTGGAAACATAAATATTAAATAAGAATTTCCAAGTGTATTTTTAACGTAATTTTTGAATCAAGCGAACTCATCTAAAATTTATAAAAGTAAGAAGGAAAGAGAGTTGTTTCATAATCGGTTGTTTTCGTATTAACTGAAAACATTTTTTTATTTTTAAAGTGGAATTCTTGCTTTGTTAAAAATTTGAGCAGTCACGTAAAGTATTTGCTAATATTTGAGTTCTTGGAAAATGTTATCGTCTTCTTTTTTCTTGTAATAATTATTTTAGAATATATAAAATATGAAACATAGATGCAGCAAATTCTTATCAAATAATTGCTTAACGGGTTTTAGTCGCACCCTTCGCACGTACATAATTTTCTTATCAAAATACTCTTTTTGTAAACGTACTTAATTCAGCATTTGTTCCGATCTTTTGATTAGTTTGCATTATGATTTTCCGTTTAGGGGAGGAGGAGGCTTATTGTTCTCTGATACACTGCGAGCATGGTAGTGGGATGGCCAAGTTCGCGAACACTTGCCCACGAACATAAACTTTTGTCTAGCCGAGAGTTACACTAAAGACAAACCCCATAAAGAGACTAACGTACTTTATGTCTATCGACGCTCAAAGTCTGGTATGGAAGCTTGAGTGAGTGAGTGAATAAATATGACGTTACACTGTTCAGCTACTCAAGGGCGACAAACCTCGTAATTTTGAAACATGGTCAAGTGACGAGGTCGACTCCTGAGCTGACACCCCCTATCCTAACTTCCCCACCACACCAAAAGGAGGACGTTTGAGCCTCGTCCTATTTAACGTGCATCAGACCCCTCTGCACGGTGGGTCTTCGTGGTACTAGGCTCGAACTCATGACGCGCTGATGACAAATCCGTTGCCTTGACCACTAGGCTACCTCGGGCACTATGGAAGCTTGAAGAGTAGGATGACAGATCAGATGTCAACCTCGTGACTTGATAGTAGTTCAAAATAAAGAGGACCATCATCAATAACTCTATTAAAAGAGCTTTAATGGGACACATTAGTAAGCAATTAATTATTTAAAATTCAGTTAAATAATTAAAATGTAGTGCATTTTATGGTAAAATGCATTTTTTGATGATTATAATTTTAAAAGATGCTTTATAATTCGACTTTAATGAAAATTCACTCACACTAAGCATTTATTAATACATAGGAATTGTTTTCGAAATAAATCTATATCTCTGTAATAAGAGATCAAATGAGAATAACTGGTTTAGATAAAGGATTTTCTTTCGCCTTCTACTGTTAAGATAAAAATGCTTCGTACTTATGGAAAGAACTGCAACGTATTTGAATTCAAAAATTCTCATATTAGTGTAAATTTAAACTGTATAAATTCATATTTCACTTTAAGTTACTAAACTGAGATCATCAGTTGAAATACCATGCCAATCAATGTGTTAAAATATATGTTGTTATACACATGTGCTGAAGCATTATGCTCTTTATGTGTATAATTTATATTTAAATATTTTTCATGTAAAAAAAGAAACAAAAATTTATTTTTGTTTGATATGTCCCGCAAAAACTTTGAAATCTGAGTCGAGTAAATTTGCTTCAGGTCCTTCTTTATGTGAATATTTAAGGGATGTAATATTAAAGAAAGCTGTGAAAATTTGCATTGATTTGTTGACACAAAATTTTTGCTTCATCTGTGTATAGTTAAATCATCGTTTCTGCAACCGTTTTAAGTAAAAAAACATTAAACAATGGAAAGTTCTTATAGAATATAACAGCCTTGAGATTTCAGAAAAATAAGAATCGCTGTTTTTTCCCCATCTCAGACAAATTGACCTCTTTTTGTTACTGATAGAACGAGCTGTTGGTGGTCTTGGACACTTCATTTTCCGGTCAATAGCAGACTTCTCTTACGAAGAAACTGCAATAAACTTTGACATAGTTAAAAATGAAGTGCTAGAGTTTTTCTTCTGTAATACGGAACTAGCGACACTTAGGTAGGATTTTATAGTTCAATCCAAAAACCATTACGTATCAAGTATGCTGTTTTTTAGAAGTATGATGTAAAAATTATACCTTATTTAAAAAATAAAATTTGAAAAGCTTAATAAAAGGCTCTTTAATTAATCCTATCCAAGTCATAATAATTTAGCCAGGAGACATCAAGATATATATATATATATATATATTTATACACACAGTCGAACCTCTATATTGCAAATTTTTCTAAATAGCGAACTTTTTCCTAGGGAATCTTGAATATTTCACGATTTTATGGCGAAGTGCATTTTCTATATAACGAACTTTTTCTTTCGTGATTCAATTTTTTTGCCCTTATTTTTAAAGTATTTCTGAACATTTCAAGTTATTCTCTCTTTAACACATTTTATGGTGGTCATAAATCTTGAACTGGTTTTAATAGATCCTAACTCACCGAGAGCAATACAGTTCTGGACGTATCATTCAAGAAGTGCAATTTTTAACCCCCATTGTCCAGTTCACTAGAAACATCTTCGATAACCCCTTTCATTCTCAGTGGAGTTGCCCCGTGTTCTAGTTATAAAAAAAATGTATGTTTAATATTACTTGTATGTTTTAAATTAAAAAATTTTCTTAAAATTTATTAATTTTAATGTAAAATTATTTTTTTCTTAATATTGAAAATACAGAGATACATTCAACATTTTTTTTTCTTGTTTTCCTTGCAATTTTCCTTTCTTTCTTTTTTTATGGGTAAATAAACATATAGTATTTTAAAAATAGTTATAAATAATTCCTTTTTTTTAATATATAGTGTTTATGAATTTAAAATTTGTTTTATGTGGTTTATATATAAAGTATATTAAAAGATGAACCTCTATATCACGAATTTTCCATATAACTAACTTTTTCCGGGATTTAGCGACTTCGTTACATAGAGGTCTGACTATATATATACAGTGGGTCACAAAAGTGTTCGTACACTTGCAATTTCCAATAAAATTTAATGGTTTTGACTAATAAAAATTAATATATTGGAATCGTAATTTTTTAATGATATCTACAACTTGTTCTTAATGGACTGACTTAATCAATTTTTTAAAAATGGTATAACTCTATTTTTTAAAAAATTAATAGTCAAAAAGCTACTAGAAAATTACGCCACAAAAGTCTTCGTACACTTAACAAAAATCTCAACATAGCTTTAAATATTGTATTTCTTTCTTAATTTAGTACTTAGTAGGATATCTTTTAGTGTCCACAACAAATTTTAAACTTCTTGGTATAGATTTAATCAGCTTTTTGTAATTTCTGCATCGATTTTTGACCATTCTTCTATGATTATTGCTTTACTTCACATTATGTGTTTATATGTCATGTTTTCTTTTATTTTTAAATCAAAATCTCTCCAAATATGTTTTACTGGGCTAAATAAAGTGATTGAGGAAGTTTTTCAGAATTTGGGGACAGTTATAGAGATACCAGTGGCGTACATTGAGAGCAGTGCGCTTAGCGTCATTACCCTGTTAAAAGATGAAGTCGTCTCATATATCCAAATTTTGGACGGATAATTTAAAATTTCTCTTTAAAATATTTAAATACAGCTCATGATTCAGAATACCATCAAAAATATCAAATTACCTAATTCTGAGGCTGATTTACACCCCCACGCAAGAACCACTTCCATGGTTCATTGATCAAACTAGATTCTTGAGATTAAGTTTCAGAAAATACAAAATTGACAGCAAATGGATTGAGATGACAGAAAATTCAACATTTTTTTTATATTCCGATGGGTATATAATAGCTTCTAAATGAAAAAATGAGGAGTTCATTCGCATATATTTATGTGGAGCAAGAACTCTTCCACTTTCCATACTGAAGCATGGAAGTGGAAGAGTTCTTGTGTGGGGGTGTAAATCGGCCTCAGAATTAGGTAATTCAATATCTTTTATGGTATTCTGAATCATGAGCTCTATTTAAATATTTTAAAGATAAATTTTAAATTATCCGCCCAAAATTTAGATATAGGAGACAACTTCATATTGTAACAGGGATAATGACGCCAAGCGCACTACTCTCAATGTACGCCGCTGGTATCTCTATAACTGTGTCCAAATTCTGAAACACCCTCAATCACTTTATTTAGCCCAGTAAAGCATATTTTGAGAAATTTTGATTTTTTAAAAAAGAAAACATGACATATAAACACATAATGTGAAGTAAAAACAATAATCATAGAAGAATGTTTGAAAATCGATGCAGAAATTACAAAAAAACTGATTAAATCTATACCAAGACGTTTAAAAGTTGTTGTGGACACTAAAACATATCCTACTAAATTAAGAAAGAAATACAATATTTAAAGCTATGCTGAGATTTTTGTTAAGTGTACGAAGACTTTTGTGGCGTAATTTTTTAGTAGCTTTTTGATTATTAATTTTTTTAAGGAATAGTTATACTATTTTTAAAAAATGATTATGTCAATCCTTTAAGAATAAGTTGTAGATATCATTAAAAATTACGATTCCAACACATTAATTTTTATTAGTCGAAACCATTAAATTTTATTGGAAATTGCAAGTGTACGAACACTTTTGTGGCTCACTGTATATAGGAAACATAAACTTTAAACTTACTTAAGTAAGTTAAACAAGAGTATTTTTAAACTTTGATAAATTCAATGCTGTCAATTTAATGTTTTCTTATTATATGCAAATATTACAGTATATAAAGGCGAAAACATTTAATTTATCAAATTATAAAGAGTTATTCTTTGATCACTGTGGTTTCTTACGTATTAAAACTTTTCATGAACTTTATACGAGTCACAGGGGTTTTTTTCGCATATAGGAGTGCAATGTATTTTTCCATATGGAAACCATATCAAACATTTTACTGTATTTCAATGAAAGTTTCGGATGTTTACCAACAGTTGATAAAATCCAAAGAGAAAATTTAAGTTCTCTTAACATTCTATAAGCCAAGGATTTTGGTTCTTTCCTTACAATTTTCTAACTCTTTTTTTCCCTTTTTAGGAATAATATTATTTTCGAAAAGCAAGTTCCTGATAATTTTGTGAAAAATTCCCTGAAACGAAGATATTTGCTTATATAGTTCTTGAATTTAGATATATTTTTTTTAAATTTCTTCCTTTGAGAGCTTCTAACTTTTTTTGAAATTAGTAAAATGAATGTCTTTTGGGAAGAAAACTTTAGGGGGTGTTATTTTAATTTTCTTTATTTAGGTGTTCATATGCCAGTCAAATCTTTTGTTAGTTAATTGGCTGTTGTAATTTTTCATTTTATCATCATTAATCTTAATAACTTGTCATTAAAAATGCCTGGATGTGTTTCAGATTAATATGAATTTTAACACCTGAATCAGCAAAATCTTGACACTTTTAAAGGGCGATATTTTCCGATATTTTAGTTATCTTTAGCATAACTACAATTTTATGACACATTTTTAAGAATTCAAATTCGTGTTTGTTCTTTCATTAAGCTTCTCATTTCCAGTAAGTATCCTTTTATTTGGAAAGAAATAACTTTAATTTAGAAACTTGATAATTTTAACCAAAATATTATTACACAGGACAATTTGTATGAAAAATAGCGGTAAAATAGCTTTTCATCACATTTCACATCGCATTTGAGTACACTATTTTTAGAATTTAGCCGATTTTGCACACACAAACACAAAACCCTTACAGCATTAACTATGAATTTTATAATTCTTCACATTCCTGTTTGAAACATAACAATTTCGATTTGGATTAATTTGTAACAGTATCCAGTCTGAACAAATAGAAAAAATGCCTTCAAAGATTGTAATAGACTCTAATATACCTATATTATATCTTGTACTTTGGATGGTTATTTTAATACATAACCTAAAACATTTTTATGAAAACATTTACTTTTACGAGCACATTGATTACCTTTTTTTTATTAAAATGAATGATAACAAGGAAAATAATAACAGATTTGAAATTCATAACAACATAATGAAGTATTTTTAATTCAGTTAAAAGTTATCTACTATATTGCGGAACTAAAAAACTTTTTAGAGGCATAATATGAAATAAACTTTTTCTACTTTTTGTATGCCTGGTAATTTAAAAAAATAAATTTTTAACAAAAATAATTTAGTTTTTTTTCTTTATAAAAAAAATTGGGGCACATATCATGAATAAATTGTAAATTCCGCTTTTATAAACTATATTTATAAGTTATTTTGACATCTTAAAAGATAAATTGATCGATGAACGAGTATCTAATCTTATATACTACAATACATTGTTAAAATAATTTAAACTTTTTTGTACTGAAGCTTTTTGTTGAGTCAAATTAGAGACGAATTTCTTTGTTAACACATAATAAGATACTGGGGCATCTTATAATATGTATAATGTCTTGTGAAACAGAAAGAGTAGCATTGTCGTATTATTCCCAATAAAATTTATATTAGTAGATGTAATTTAAATTTTAGATATAGAAATAAGTCCAGGTTATGTAATGTAAAAAAAAGAAATATTTAAAAAAATGCCTTTTCTCTCTCTCTCAATACATATCCTTCGATAAAAATAATAAGAACCATAATAAGGTATTAATAAAAAAAATAGTGAATTTCGATAAAAAAATTCAAATTAGATTAAAATTTGTAAATTAATTGTATAAATAACAGTAATAAGTGTTTGGTATAGTTAAAATAAATGCGTTTACGGTATAACTAATAGCAATAACTAAAAAAATTCCCCTTTATAAAATCTTGTTCAAAATAACAGAAAAATACATTGATGAAAATTCAACTTTCTCATAGAAAGTATTAAATAAAAACAAGTAATTTTAAAACATTTGGAGTGAAAAACCTTTCATGTTAAAATAGATGTGTAAAAAAAAGTCGTAGGTACATAATGATCAAAAACTAGTAGAAAGTTTTATTTTTGAAAAGTAGAAAGAAAAAAACATTATACATATCAATAATATTTTTATCCTTTTAGGTTTTTGGTAAAAAGAACGGTTGACTTAAATAGCAATAGTTACATGAAAATTTGAAAGAATTTGGGAATTGTTATCCCATAAAAATAAGAATTCGACTTTTAAAGGGACAAGATTTTAAAAAATTGTTTAAATATACTTAATTATCTTTTGGCAGGTGTTTTTTTTAGAATTTTTTAATTTGTTTGTATTTAATTCCATAATTAGTGAGTTATTACATATAGGACAATAAATTAGCATGGAAAAAATACTGCTTCATGCTTACTTATATTTATTTTTATCATGAAATTTTCTTTAGAGAATTAAGATTTTCAGAAACTTAAATCTATTTTCTTTAAAACTTTATGTAAGCCGACTTTATTTTTAAAACAAATAAAGCAAAAAAAAAACTCAATCCAGATTACTAAAGCAATTTATTTTGCTAAAAATGAGTATTAATTGCCCTTTTCGAGGAAAGATATTTTCTTAAGCAACATTGTTTCACAAAATATGTTCGATACAATGATTTTATCTTACTGAAGAAGGGTTATAAATAAGGGCACAAATAAAAATAAATTTTCCTCTACGACGATATACCCTGGAGTAACATACTCGGTGTAACAGTTGATATATTTATTTAAAGGGCAGTCCCTCTGTTGCGTGGGAATCTTAACCTGTGCTTTGAAGCTCTCAGACTGTTTTCTTAAATGTGAGGTGTTCAAGATAATTGGTGACTTAAAATACCTTTATGTGTTTCACATCCATTTTTAATCGTTAGTTTCAACGGAGTTGTGTGTGTTATTAGCATCTGTAGAGCATTACTCTAGAATATAATGCTCACACTTAATTCTAGAGTAATGTCCTTTTTCGAGCGTCAGGAGTATAAATGAAACAATGCATAAGATAAGAGCTTTTCTATAAATTTTTAATGATTTCAGGGTCCATTTAACAATACCCATTAGTTAAATTACTCTACCCATCTTTCATTGCTTTATGAATTATAGTAAAAAGGATACAAAATTGGATATTCATAAGAGAAAAATAATAAAGAAATGCATTTTTAGTTATAAGTCTGTTAAAAAAAAACGTTTTTATCACAATAGTCCGTCATTTATATCAATTAAATTAGAATACATATTAGTGAATTCAGTAGTCATTGAAATAAGTGCAGTTTGAAAGATAACTAGATAATTAATTGTCAAAGGTTTGAAAAAGAATAGAGAGGAACTAATTCAACCCATTAACATTTATGGAAAGATAAAAATATGAAAAGAGGCTAATGAAATAAAGAAACAGAAATACATGTAAAATACTCGATCAAGGATGCTTACGCTAATGTTGGAAAAGATTGAGAGAGACAGACCATTTACTTCATTTAATGAGTAGTATAAGCTTTAATTGCCCAATTATGATTAGTTTTAAAAACATTTATTATTACTTTAATGATTTCTGAATGTAAAATTATGTGGAAAAGATGTAGTTTATGAGTTCAAAATTTCAGTGATGTATCAATAAATTGATAACGAAACAAAAAGCACATACGTAGTTTTAATTTTCAGTATTTATGATACTTTTTTATTATTCTGAAACACGTGTTAACGACTTTCCATGAATTAAAATACATGTGTTTTTCTTATGGTTAGATGTTCTTAGTTGATCCTTAATTTTTTTTAACTAAAATTAATGTAATATTTCCTTTTTTCTCTCTTTCTTCGCTACAAATTAAAATATGAACTTCGATAAATGTAAATTTCAGCTTCAAACATTTAAAATTTATGAAGCAAACTTTAATAAAAATCAGAAAATCAGCAAATAAAAAACATTAAAGATCAATTAATAAAGTTAAATAATGATATATTGAGTTAAAAATGCCTTATGGCAAATTTTTCTTCGTATCATTCAATGAAAAATTTACTTTTTGATTAAGGCAAAGCAATTGTCAAGCAATATTCAATAAATAGATGGAATATGTTAGCTCACGGCAAAAATACATAAGAAATGAAAACTGAATACCCAGCAAGAAAAGTCATTATCTATTTATTTAAAGTTATAGTAAAATAAAGAACTATAATTACAGTAGAAAAATAAGCTTTCAAAAAGCTTTCAAAATTAAGACAACTGAATACAAAGACGCAATAATCACTGATAAAAAATTTTGAGTGGAATTTTGTTTCGCGAAAAAAGAGTTATTCATTATTTGAATTGATTAGTAGTAATTATTCTAAGAAGTTATATAACTAGTGAATTTTTATTTAAGAAAATTCATATTTTAACTGGGTGAAGTATTTCTTATCTTGAAAAATAAACTCAGCTTAAAAATATTTCCAATTTATTCATGACATTACAAAGGAAATATACTTTGAAAAATGTTTTTAAATGTTTAAACGTTTTCAAATGTTGCTTTTATCTTGAAATTATTAGATAGTTTTGAACTTTACACTGTGATTTTGCACTAATAACTATCGCACGTCTGAGTTCTTTTAAATACTAAATTATATATTTCATGATAATTTGGTTTTTGCGTATTTAGGTACAAATTTCTTATCCTTGTTAAAATTCATTGCCTTGTAGTTTTTTTATTTTATTTATAAAGCAAGAATTTATAGTTTACTTTTTTAACATAGCCTAATTTTTTCCAGTGTAATATAATTTTTAGAGAAATTTTAAGAATTACAGTTGATTATTGTGACTTTTTATTTAATAATTGCGTAAAAATATAACACAGTAAAGTTCGGCGAAGTTCATTGACTCGAGTTAATAAAATATCTATAGTTGTTCTCATATACAAAAATAATTCTTAAAAAATCATGAAAACACATGTGCGCTTTCTGTCAGATGGCAGACCTAGAATTAATATCTACCATATAATTCTAATGAATTGCGAGTATAATGGCTGCCTGGTTCATTCACCATTTGTCAAAAAGAATAGTTTGGAAGTCGAATTAATGAGACAAAAAATTGATCACGTTGTGAAAGAAAGATCAACATTTCTTCATTAATCAGCTCTATTCGAATTTTTCCGATACTTGGAATGAAAATAAAACGGATGAAAAACTGATGAAAAAAAAGTTTTCTGAAATAACGGTTTTTTGTGATATTTATGTGTTTTTGTATGTGAAAGGATGTGTGTCTGATGGGATGATAGCTGCAATTTACTGACCCTTGTTCCAGAATAGGGCCATTAAAACTGCTTTTCTGGGATCAATGTAGTTCATTACGTCTATTGGGGGACAAAACCTAACTTTGAAGAAAAAATGCTGGTGAAGCGTAAAGACAAGGAATTGTTGAGTGTCATACTTACAGATGGGATGTTGTTGCCCGCATATTGCACTTTACGTCAAATATTTGTTTTGAAACTAAGTACAGGAAGTGCATTGTTGGCGGAATGAGCACATATTGATAATAGCTGTGTATAAAATTCTTATAATGAACACCCTACAGGAATTTCTAAAACATTTTATTATGGGATATGTCTACTACGAAGTTCGAAGCAAGTGTCAACACTGAAGGACCTGCTATTAACAAAACCATCCAGATTCTTTTGAGGTAAGTTTTTCTTTTCTCCTTCAGTGCACAGATGAGTATGTCTTTGTTTGTTGTAGGCTGGTGTTGAAAAGATAGATATCATCATTGGGCACTGGATTCCGTTGGATCAGAAGGCATTTTAATTGGATTAAATACCTGAGAACGTGATGGTCAAACGACAATTTGAATATCCTCACTGTTTAGACAGCACCCATGCGATGTCATATCTCATTATCTTAGATACAATGAAATGTATCACGGAAACCAGTATAGAAAGAAGAACATGAGGAAGCATAACTCTTTAATGTATCAGCGTTCATAGATCCAGGTGGAATCACATGGTCATTTATCATGGTGTCGGCCTACACCATTACACTACAAGGACCTATCGGCGTTTTTCATTGATATATTGGGGTCAATAAACATTTTCATGTTGAATCATTTGGAGTGTTTAATCAGATGAAAGACCTAATCTAATCTCATTTGAGAAGAGCAAATATACTCAGTTATTTTCTATCCAATTTCAATTTTTTGTCACTATTGAAAATGGGTTCGTTTTCTTAAAAGGGATCCCACACGTTCGGGAAACCTGATTTTCAAAAGCTGTAATGGATAATATTTATGATATTAGTGTCACTTAGATAGAATACTGCATAAATTGTTTATATAGGACATTTTGACAAAAATTATTCAAATACAATATTTTGGCAAAATTAACTTAGAATTTTTTCCCAAAAGTTCTCCTTTTGTAAAAAATATTTTATTGATAATATTTTGCCTGTATTCAGCTCAAACCTCGTACAGAGGCTCAACTGGAGTTTTTTAAATGCATAACTCGGAAGTCGGTTTATCCATGTTTTAGAAAACAAAAGGGAGAAATTTTAAGAAAATACGCCATAATTATTTCAAATGGGTTTTAACTCTGAAATAATGTGGAAATTTTTTAAAAATCATAGTTTACTCTGTACAGAGGTCTGAGATGTATACAGACAAATATTAATACAATAGAAGCATTTTACAAAAAAGGGGAAAATTTGAAAAAAGGTTATTCTAAGTTAATTTTTGCCAAAAATATTGATTTAAATAAATTTTTGTCATAATGTCCTTAAAACAATTTTATACATGCATTCTATTCTAAGTGACACTAAATATCATGAAAATTATACATTTATGCGTTTTTTTAATATCATGGTTCCCGAACGTAGTCGGATACCTTAAGAGTGGGACACACAACAAATCTTAAGTCGTTAATTCTACCTGACGCATGTGTTTGAAAACAGTTTTCCGTGATAACTGAGTAATACTGTGACAACATGAAACTCATTTGAACCTTGACTAAATGGGTTGTATTGTTCTTTCTCGCTAGCAAGATGATATACTTGTCAGCTGTGGTGATATAACTACAAAAACATAGTATGAACACGCTTGTATATTCAAAATTTCACAATATGGTTAATTTTTTTGTTCCTTTACTTTCGGATATTCAGATATATCTGCAATCAAAGCTACCTGCTCGCGCTTATAATATTCTTTCTCTTAATGGTCCTGTCACTTGAGCCATGCTCGTGCGCAAAAAGATTTACATGTATGCAATGTATTCTGGTTGTATCACACAATTATCCTAATTTATAGATATTAACATGCTTGATTTTGGGAGATTAACAATGAAAATATGATCTATCCACATGCTTTCTCCACCAGTTCACTAAATTGAGACTTGGAAGTAAAACAGAAAACGAATACAATTATGAATTTATTTATGAAAATTTTTAAATAATGTCTTATTTGCATTTGGTAATTCAGAAAAAAAAAAATGATTTTACTGACAAATCGTCGGACCTATATTGTGAAGCGAAGAATAGCTTTAAAAAAGGAATTTTACAAGAACTAAATGGAGAAATTTTAAACTCTGCGAATATCAGCTCATAGAAGTTTTCTAAATTAAAATTGCCTATTTATACAAACTAAAAACTTAAATTTTTAAAGAAATAATAAATAAAAAAAGCAACTTTTTGCAGGACATTTCTTTATTTAATAAAAGCTGAATTAATATTATGAAATGCATTAACACTTTAAAATATCTTAACGTGTAAAAATATTTTAGTGATAATGATTAATTTTTAAATTTTAATATATTTGGTCCTTTAGTGTCAAATGCTTGCTCATCTTATACATAATATATAATTCCACCTAGGATTGATAATTCCTTTTGAGATTATTTCATACTTCATAACAAGGCAATTGTTATAACAATGCAACTGTAATAGACTTATATTCCTCAAATTCATTTGACAATACCTAAAAATAACAACCATTGCTGGGAACAACAGAGTCCATATCTTATTATAATGTATGCTCACATTGCATTGAAATTATCACAAACTTTGTAAGCTGTAAACAGAAATTCTCCATCTGAATACTTGCTTGTTTAGAATAACAAATAGTGCATTTCTTCCAACATTTATTTTATTTGTTTAAAAAGGAATTAAGTGACAGAGAGTAATTTCAGTGAAATGAATAGGTTTGGAAGGAAAAAAAGAATCTGCGTGGGATTACATTTCAAGGCTGAACTCTATTATTATGCACCTTATATAGAATTGTTTACCCCAAAGGTACCGAACAAATGTTTTCTTGTATTCACAACGATTAACACTTATAAATAAAACAAAATCATTGAAAATACACGCTCATTTAACAGTGGAAGTAAAAATCGTAGACGCCGGTTTGTCTAGACGTCTGA
>BMAV01000163.1:0-14797 GCA_019973955.1 Trichonephila inaurata madagascariensis | reverse complement strand
TACCCTATGAGTAAATGAAAAAGGGGAATGGGGAAAAAGATAATTAAAAAAAAAAAAAGTGATAAAACTATACTCAGGAAAGTGATTGGACAAAAAACGCAATTCCACATGAAAAATGAAATTTAAAATTTAGGCAAATATATTTTGGGCAATCAAAAAATTCACGGAATGCTATTTCCACCCTGACTTCCACTGAGCTTTCGATTAATAATTTGCTTTTTTTTTTGGTCAAAACATTATCTTTTTTTGAAAGTTAAACTAACGGTTTCTCATTTTTTCGCGGGAAGTTAGGAAGAATTCGTTTTAAATAATTAGTTTGGTATACAAAAGGATCATTTAAAAATTTTGAGATAAAGGCCTTTAAATTTTTTACAAAATTTTTTGGGGTTTTAAAGATAGTCTCCCCCACACCCAATCACTTTTGGGAGACAAATTTTTCCCACGGATTAAATGTCTCAAACCATTCCTTTTTGAAATACATAAAAAAACGCTTTATAGCTACATGCCCTTTGTAAAACGACGTTCCTAATTTTTAAAAATTTAGCCCCAATCGGAAAAATAAGGGTAATTTCTATCACTTTAATTTGTTTTGTTTTAACTGCTTTAACCCACTTTTGGGTAGATCATGTCCGATGAAACATTATTTCCCATAAAATTCACTTCTTGGAGAATTTCTGGAAAGACATTTGTGGTATATACCAGTTTCGTTATTGTCTTCTTCCTTCCAACTTGATGGTTTTGAAACCCCGTACTTCTGAAAAATCAATACATTTTTTTTACTTTTTGTCACACGGCGGGGGGTCATCTTAAAAGCTCCTACGTTTTTTGCGTGTTGGAAAGTCCCCCCCCTTGAAAAAAAACTGGATATAAGTTTTTTTCCCCGTTTTGTTTGGGTGGGAACCTTTCTGTGCGAAAGGTTTTTTTTGGGTTTTGAAAATTTTTTGGTGCTCGGATGTTTTGGGGATCCGCACCACTTTTATTTGTAAATCTTCTTGCATAATTTTGTATATGGCTGCGGATCCAATGTTAATTTAGTTCTGTATCATTTGGTAGGTACAGCGATTGTCATACATTAACACTTTTCATATGGCAGACACATTATCCGGTATTTCTGCCGACCGCAGCCTTACCTCTGAAAAATTCTTCAAGCCATCTGAATACAGTAGAACGACATGGAGATTCATTCCCAAATGCTAATTGCAGCCACACATTGAACGCATTCGTCTTGATTATTAAACCCTTCTTTCAAATCATAGAAATTCATAACACTATAATGTTCTCGCGTCAACTCCATTTTCTCTTCTGTCTAAAATTTATTATACACTAAACAACTTGGAATAAGTCAGTAAAAATCATTTCAAAGTCATAAGTCATCAAAAATTTCAAAGTTACTCTCGTATGAAAAGTCTGATATTTTTTTATTAATGAGCGTTCGTTTCCCGACTTTCGTTATGTTTATGTTTTTGGCATAACCTCGTTCACTGTCGTATTGTCCATTGTCAGAGTCACATTTCAACAAAGAAAATTTTCTTGAAAGTGTTATTTGTTTTGAATTTTTTAAGATATGAATTCAGCCGATGTTCGGGCTTTTTTTTTTACATGAGTAAAAACTTGGTAATAATGTTGTCTAAGTTGCTTACAATTTTAACCAGATATTTGGAAAGAATACTGTTAATGAGACTAAAAAGAGCAGCTTTTAGATTGAAAAATGTCTGTCTTGTGATTTCAAAATAAACCACGTAGGGGATTCAAAGCATTTGTAATTAAATGATGCTCTGAAAGCAATGGTGAAAATAAAACCAATTGTATCGCCAGTAAAAAATTATGCATCTATCACTTGTTAATCGGGATAGCCTGTAATATCGTAGCGTTGCCAATGATCACTCGTGAATGATTTTTTCTTTATCGTTTAATTACATGCGAAGATATAGGACACCAAACACCAAAAATTTACATTTTGTGCATATTTTAAGTAAAAATCGTAAATAACTCGAGTTGATGACACTTGTAGAGAAATAAAGCAAGTCAGTGTGGCATCCAACCTATCTGCCTCCGGTAGATGCAAAAACTTTAACTCAAAACTCGTTTGTAGATTTCACAAATCCAAACTACACTCCCTGGTGGAGCAAAAATACACAACCTCTGTCATCGAAAAGAAATCACTCTCTCCAAATCTCCACATTACATTCATGGGTGAAGCAAAAACGACCTCTCTCGTCGAGAGGTAATCACTGAATGATCTTGGCGTGGCACTCGCGCAGGTGCAGTGCTTTGCATCAGTCCGCGTTGCCCCCTAGAGTTTCAGAACAGGTCTAGAGTTCATTACACTCCTGGACAACGCTATGTCGCATGCGTCGTACTACACAATGGCAAAGTTAAATGAATTAAAATATGAAATTTTTCACCACCCAGTTTATTCATGGAATTTTTCGCCAACCGGCTTTCATTTTTTTAACATTTAGAACAGTTTTTATAAGCTAAACAGAATGAAAATGAAAGCAGTCAGAAAAATTACCTATTAGAATTTATTGATTATAAAGATCAGAATTTCTTTGAGACAGGCATCTGTACATTAAAATCTTATTGAGAAAGGTGAATTGAAGCAAATGGAGCATATTTTGATTAAATAAACAACTTTTGAAAGAAAGATGTACGATTTAATGTATTCATTTAAAAATCCGACATTTCAAAAGCACCAACCAAATACTAATAAGTATTGGAATTTATAACTTTTATTTGTGAATATTGTTTGGGTCATCGCTTATAACACATGGTTTCAATGAAAAAAATACAGGAGCTTAATGCATTTTTTGGTGCTGATTTCAGAAATAATAATGAAAATTTTTCATCACGTGACTTTTTTTGAAAAATTTAATTTTATTTGGGTTTTTTTTCCTTTCAAAAAAACAGCGTTGAATTTCTTCCCCCCGTGGGCAGACTTTTTTCAAGCTTGGTGAAAAATACAGAATACTACGTGTGACATCTTTCTGCCTTCCTTCTCTCCTGCCCTATTTCTCTCCCAATGCGTCGCGCGAATCCATAGATCCTTATCTTGGCGATAACGCGGAATTGCCACTGCAAAACAAATTAAAATACAATTGGTTTTTTTTCTTTTGAAATTATTCCATTTTTTAAATGTATAAATTTAAGGAAATTTCTTTTTTTTCAGATCAAAGCAGCCTGTGGGGGTCTAAAAACAATGGTTTTCATCTAATTGCTGAGAAATTAACCCCCCAAAACCAATTTTTTAAAAGATTTAACTGAATAAGAACCACTGTTAAATTTTCCAGGCTAAATTGTTCGAAAGAATTCCTTTTCAAACAGGATTTTAGGCAAAATATTGATATCGATTTTACAAAAAACCCTGATGTGATGGGAAAAAAACGGAAGTAATTTTTGAAATCAGCACACTAAATAATATAAAAATCACTGAAAACATCTTTCGTATTTGTCCAAAACTTTAATTTTGTACCCCTGTGTAATGTTTATTTGGCGAAACTTACGTTCGATCTAAGCTAAGTACAAAAAGAATGTGTAAAAAAGTCGTGGAAAATTTCAATTGAAAGAAATATTTTATATATATCAAATTTTAATTGACTATAATGCTGTCAATATGAAATAGCTTCGAACTTCCGCCCTAGTTGGCTTATTTAAGACAAAAAAATCAAAAGCTTTTACGATTTTTTTTCCTTTTTTTGACACTTAAAAGAATTAAAAAAAAGTTCTTATAGTCTACTGGCGGGTAGTTGAAAGATTCTTTTGCAAATTTCGTTTTTTTCTTGAATGGTTTAAAACTAGTAAAGGGATAAATTCTCCCAAAAAAATAAGGACATTTAAACCCAAGACCATAATTTTAATTTAAACAAGGCGAAAGAAAATTGATTACTCCCTCTAATTTAAACTATAAAAGGGGTTTTTTGAATTTGAAATATTTAATAAAAAAATAAATCCAAAAAAAACTTTTTTGGATAAGGGCTCAATTAAATGAATGGTCCCTTTTATTTTCGCACTTTTCGGTCAATTCAGAAATTTGAATTTCCTTCTGGCAATTACAGAAAAGAGTGCTGCTCCGGAATTTTGGTGTGAAGCGGCGGAGTTTATAATGGGGGGGGGTTTTTAAAATCACGTGACGATGGAAATAATGAAATTCAGCCCTGAATAGTCCAAATAACGATGGACCCCGAGCCCCTTTCCCACTTCCTTTCCCTTCAAAAAACTGGTTTTTTTTTTGAAATTTTCTTAATCTGAAAAAAAAATTTAAAAATTCCATGTTGAATTCATAGTAACGTTTTAATTAATGTCGTGCAAAATGAAAACAAATGGATCTAATTTTAGTAAATTTTAAATAAAAAGAACCCCATATCCCCCTTGGGTTTATTTTATCTTTTCATATTATCTTTCACTAAATCCTGCTTTTCCCCAATCTACCCCAAAAGGGTTTTTTTTACACTCCACCCTCTTTTTACGGCTTTTCTGTTCCTACAATCTGAGGTAGTCTTGATTGGTTCTTTTTTTAAGCAAATCAATTTTTTTCCCACAATGATTTTCGGTAATCAACTTCCCCTTTAATTTCCCAAAAGGGTTCGAGCCCCTTTTGGACAGAAAAAAAGATTCTGCTACAAATTCACGGCCCTGATTTTTTCCCAGGTTTTATAAAACTTAAAAACAGAATTTTGCAAAATTTAAATTTGAGATATTTTTTCTAAAAAATCCCCGTTTAAATAGACTTGCCAATAGGATTCTTTTTATTTCATTTTGGATTTTTAAATTTCTTTTTCAGGTCAGGGGACATTTCCGCCCGGATAGTGGTTATCACTGGCTGCCCACTCTGAGGGGCTCTGTATCAATATTTCTTCGGGGTCCATTTTTAGATATGGGAGCCCTGTAAGTAGGACTTTAGCTACTCATGTTGGGGCCCTTGTAACTTGGGGGCCCCGTATCATTGATATGGCTGATACGGTGGTAACTACGCCCCTGGAGTTAGTGTAGTTCCCAAATTATAATGTATTGTGGTTGAGGCGTGTGAAGTTGTGAGGGATAACCCCCTCTATTTTGCCCATATACATGTGTGGGTGGAAGGGAAGGAATACCAAAAATATTCAAAAATAACTTATTTATTGATCAACCAAATTATCAACATAGATTCATTTAAATTCAAGAAGAGAATGTCTCAATATGAACTATACAAGTGGAATAATAGCAAGATACGCGAATTATACGAAAACTATGAATATAGACCACTTTAATTTACGATCAATTCAATTATCTCACTTAGCTTAACGTTACTCTAGGTTTAGTGACCAATCGTCACTTTAAATCTTCGTCTATTTAATACTTAAAATATTCAGTAATTTGTAGTGATACCTGATTAGTACCAATCTCACCTGACTCCTGGCTTTATTTCTCTCCTTCTCCCCATGCTAGCTAAAAAACCCTGACTATATATAGTAGTTTTAATTTGAATATCACCCGGTTTCTTCTTCAGAAGGGTTGGTTGTGAATAAATGCGAATGATAGCCCAAAGATTTCCCAAGAGGATTAGTGTGGAAGGTGCGTGAATAGATCCGTTATAAAGTCTTCCAAGTTTCTTCTCGTCAGAATTGTGGAGATTTGGAAGCAAATTTATCATTATTTTAACATTCGATCGTGATTCAAATCTAGGAAATCCTTCGCTAACAACTCTCTGGTTGTCGATAGTGCGATGTTATTCAAAACTAACCAATCAATTATTGTTCTATGTTTACATTCAGGTTAATTTGTGTAGAATTCAAGATAAATCTCAACACTGTCTTGCGAAATGTAATTCTTATTTTATCTCAGTAATTATGTGCACTTGAAAAATTCTTATAACGAGAAAAATAAAAAAAAAAAAAAAAAACAAGCGACATAAATAAAAAAAAAGTATTAAGTTAAATCGAATGCGAGAGGTAATAATTGGAATAAACAAATTTTAATGGTGACCTTGAGCGCGTTCCTAAATTAAACATGTTACAAAAGTGATGAAAAGTAAAGGAAATAAATAAAAAATTAGCGAAGCATTGGAATTTTTATAAAAGTTCTAATTATTTTTTGCAACTAAATCTTCACTAAAAGAATTTGGATAGAAAAAAGTAAAATTTAATCTCAAAAGCGCCATTGTTAAGGAACATCATTGCATAATGTCTCTCAAGTTATTGGAGAGTAAATACCAACTTTTTCTTATTTCCAATCTTTTGAATTTAAATTGCGGTAAGCGTTATATCTGTATAAAAAAAACCTCTCGCTCGGGATTAAAATTGAGGTCAAAGTCATATTAAATGTCAAGGCTTAGCCAATACGCATTGTCCTTGATATATACATATTTCGTAACAAAAGTTTCCATTTCTGTGTCATGCCATTTTTTAATTGGGCAAAATAAATGTTGATAGTCTGCATATACCTAATCCAGCTCTTAAAATAAATAAATATAGTGTTTGATAAGGTAAAGTCTTTTTCTTTTGATTTTTTGTTATACTTTTTTAATAATTTGTTACAAATTATGCAATTTTTAATTACTTTATGAAGAAAATGCTAATAAGTTATCGGATTTGCAAGAAATGTTAAATTTTAAGTAATTATTCTGTTTTCTGAAGTCTATGGTAGAATTTTCGATAGGCTTATTGATACGGTAATAGACTGTAAGCGATATAAGTACCTCTTTTAGCTATTGAGATATTCTCTATCTAATTTTTCAAAAAATAGGCACTATAATGGAAAATTACTCTGTCTTAGAAACTGAGACTTGTGAGGTTTATAGAATAGTAAATTTTATTAGCTTATACTTAATTTTTACTTTTCAATGAACCTCACAAGTCTCAAATTATACATATTGGCGTGGCATGTATGTGAAAATTGATATACTCTTGTAAGTGTTAAAATGTCAATTCTTCATCTACCTGTAGTTTATGGTATCCGACTACGTTCGGAACCGTGATTTTAAAAAAGCGCATAAATGGATAATTTTCATGATATTTAGTGTCTCTTAGATTAGAATACATGTATAAAATTGTTTAAGGACATTTTGACAAAAAATTATTTAAATATAATATTTTGACAACAAATTAACCTAGAATAACCTTTTTTTCAAAATATTCTCCTTTTATAAAAAATGCTTCTGAAATAATATTATTTCGCGCGCTTATGTAAAGTGAAGAACTTCTCCAGAGAGTCTGAGCTAGGATTTTTGAAAAATTCACATTATGTTCAAAGTTACCCCCAATTGAAATATATATAATTATCGGCGTTTTTTTCTTAAAATTGCTCCCTCTGTTGTCATAAAATATGAATTAACGCACTTCTAAGTTATATATTTCAAAAATTCTTGTTGAGCCTCTGTTCAGAGGTCTGAGCTATATACAGGCAAAATATTTTTATAATAGAAGCATTTTTCACAAAAGGAGAATATTTTGAAAATGGAACGTTCTATGCTCATTTTTTGTCAAAATATTGTACTTAAATAATTTTTTATTGTAATAATGTTCTTAAAACAATTTTATATACATTTTCTAATCTAAGTAACATTAAATATCATAAATATTATCCTTTTATGGTTTTTTAAAAATCAGGGTTTCCCGAACGAAAGTCGGATCCCAAAATAACAAAACCCCACATTTTAATCTTTTAGACCTTTAAATTTGGCAAAATATAATAACAAAACTGGGGAAACGTTCAACAACAACAAAACAATGTCCTGAAGGAAATTAAATATAAAACTGTTATTAATAATTTCTGTCTCATGCATGCCCATTTTCATATATATCTTCATGCATGCTATATGTTGTAACAGAAATCGTCAGAATGTAGTTTGACAATTATTGATCTTACACCAAAAGAAGAGGAATAATGATACACAGGAAGATGAATATTTGTCATAGAGTTTAGGATCAGAAAATCTTCTTACAAATCTCCTGTTTATACTAATCCTCAATGCTCTTACCATAAATGGGTCAAAAAATTTGTTTTTTGGGTTAGTTTCCCACGGAAGGAAAAGAAAAGGGAAAAAAAATTTTTTAATAAAAGGGTTATAAAATTTCTGTTTTTAAATTGAAACACAAGAAATAAATGAAATAAAGCTATACAAAAATATTTGTTTTAGCCTTGAATAAATATAAATGAAACATGATCTAAACAAATCTCTGCTGGCAAAACGTAACTTTTTCAATAAGGTATAAACAGGAAGACAGGGTAAAAAAAGGGGGTTTGGGGGAAAATTTTTGGAGTAAAATAAAAACAAAAAAAATGTATACTCTTGGATCCCTTTTTCAAGAACAAAACAAAAAAATAAGGGGGAAAGGGGAGTATAGAAAAAAAAGAGCACAAAAGTAGAAAGGGGAAAAAGGAACAAAAAAAAAGGAGTTTTATTGGTCTCAATTACCCAATCTACTTTTTAGAAGGAAGGATTGTTGCACCTTTTGGAAAATCTTCGGTATGCTGTTAATCTTATTTGTTGAAAAGAGATTTATTCAATGTGATCATTTATTGGTCCCAGGGCTCAAATATGCTCCTTGAGGAAGTTTTAAGGTTCTCTGAGTCTAAGGGCTTAAATTTTACCCGGGTTTAGAGGGGGCGCTAAAGGATTTTTTCCAAACGGGGGGGAAAAGACCCGTTAAGGGGTTAGTAAGCGATACTTAACCCTGGGCCCACGGGGCCTTTTAATTCCCCCCGGCTGGCCCATTGCTGGGGAAAAATTTTTACTTATTTTAAAAAACATTTATTAAAAAATTTTGGGTGGGAAATTTTTTTTAAAAAAGAAATAGATATATCAATTTTCCCTTTTTTGCTGTTGGGTGTTGTACGAGATAATTGGGATATTTTTTTTTCTTTTTGGGGCTTTTAAGATTATGATAAAGACAACAGGGAAGTAGTAAACAATTTTTTTGGGTGGAACAAATTTTTTAACCATTTTTCATACCTTGCAAGCAAAAAATTTTTCAAAAGAAAATATTTTGTTTCAAGAGGGTTTTGGGGGGTTATTTTTTTGTGGCAAAAAACAAACATGGATCAAATTGTTTGTTTTTTTACGAAAGGGCTTTTTTTAAAAAATACCAATAAACGTAAATTTAATATTCGGGGACATTTTTCCTCGAAGATCTTTTTTAAGGGTGATAAAAAATAGGCTTTTTTGAAAATCTTTTGCAACAGCAACAAAGTGTTTTTCAGTGGTAAATTCACTGGGGGTAACAAGGGCATCCTATAAAATTTTTAAATTTATTGGGCAATCGAAAGGAAACCGTTTACTGATGCGAAATTGTGGGGGGAGTGTTTTAAATGCTTCTATTTTAAGGTGTTGGGTGGAAAAAAATAAAAAAAAAAAAATAATTAAAAAAAAAGCAAAACAGGAGTTATAATATTTTAATCAACTTTCCACGTTTTAAATTTCCAATGTTATCTTGTCTTCAAGCCTTTCTCCCCCCTCCTCCCCCTTTACCCCTCATTTGCGGCCCGTGGGGGAAAAAACCCAACATATGTAGCGGGCCCGGGGTGAATTGCTGACAGGGAAGGGCCCAGCAAAAAAAAGGGGGTTGAGAAACCCCTGGGTGGAGCTCATATTTTTGTCCCTTTAAATTGGGGCACCACATCTGAACCTTTTTACCACGTGTTTTTTTCTTGTTAAACTGCCGGGGGGGTATTTGGGAAGCCTCAGAAAGGGTTTTAATTAAAATTTTATTAAGGGTTTTGAAAATGTTATTACCAAAAAAAGGGAAGAATGAAAAAAAGTTTTTTTAATTTTCCCATTGGGGAAGTAACACGAAACTTTTTTGTGATTGCCCCCGGTAATTTTGGAAACCAAGGTCGTGAAGAGGTCGCCCCCCCTTTTACCCCTTTTAAAAACCCCCCAAACAACGCGAACGAAGGATTTTTGGAGCAAACCTTTTTTGGACTGTGTCACCCCCTTTCTACACAGTTGATTTTCGGTGGCCTGGGGTTTCCGCGACAAGCCAGCCATGGTCTATGACCATGATCACAAAATTCCTTTGGGTTCCCCAAAAAATTGAAACCAGAAAAGTTTATAGTGATAAACTACATTTTTTGGGAATTAACCTTTATCTACCCCCTTATGATTTACTGGGGGTTTTTCATGCAATATTTTTTTTTGGATCACTCCTTTGGAAAATTAAGGGATATAAATAAAAAAAAAATACTCAACTTTAAAAAATTTTAATCCTTAAAGGGGCAAATTTAATTAATTAAAGATAATTAACTGAAAAATTAATTTATAAGGGACTATTTAAAATAAAAAAATAAATCGTTTTCAAAAGTTCCTCATTAACATCCAAAAAAAAAAAAAGGGCACAAATTTTGACATTAACTTTTTTTTCGGGAAAAAAGGATAATCTTTCCAATCCGCTGAAACGAAATTTTTCTGCTATAAAAACTATTCCCTTTCCCCGCTAAAATACTCATATAGAACCCGTGTGCCATTTTCTTGAAGGTGGATTTTAAAAGGGGTATTCCTGAAAATTTGTAAAAAAATTGGGTTTATTCAATTTTCTTTTAGAGTGAGTGGTACTTATAAGTACCGTCGGTGGATAAGGGGTTAAGTTTAATTTATTTGTTGATAAACACAAAACGAGAATAATAGTTTGCCGCAGCTTGTGATGTTTGAATAAAATCTAGAGATTGAGATGATATTCGCCTTTAATTATAAAAAAACTTTTTTTTTTCCTAATTGGGAAAAGGGTTGGGAGACACGGGAAAATCCCAAATATAAAAAAGCCATTTTTTTTGGTGGCACCATCCATTTGTGGCCCCCGCTCCCCCCCAAATTGGACGCTTGAAAAATTTTAATTCAAGCTTTTTTCGATGCTTAATATTGCCTGATTTAATTTTTCCCCCAAATTTTCCGGGGGCCCAAAAAAGATCCCCAAAAGATCTTTAACATGCCACATAATTCCTTGTAAGGAGGCCCACGGGTTTTGCATTCCCAAAAATCTATTGACTCCAGCTAAACCGAACCCCAACCTAGGGTTACAAAACGGAAAACGCTACTTTAAATTTCCCGGGGGCCCCAAATAAAAAATATTTATAATTAATTTAAGCTTTATTTCATACAGTAAAACGTGGATTGAGGAACGAATTACACCTTTGCAGAGGGTGGGGAATATTTAGAGTTTTAAAATTTTTAAATTTGGAATAAGACCGACTGCCCTTGCACTAAATCATGTTTTAACAATTCCCAAATTTTTAAAAATTTAAGAGTATAGTTTTTAAGTTGTTGACAACCCTTTACTTAAATTTGGGTTCTGAAATTAACCCAAAAAAAATGATTGTACTACTTGGGGAAAACCAAAAAAAAATTACAATGGCTAATGGGAAATTTTGGAATTCCAAATATATGAAATCCCAAAATTTTAAACAAAAAAAAACAAAAAGGGTTTTATTATTGTATTAAAAATCTTTTTAAAATTTAGTATTAAAACTTTTTGTATGGAAAATTGGTCCATGTCTCGAACAGAAAAGAGAAATATTTGTATCCACGAAAGGGGAAAATTTTAAGATCCTTTTTTCAGGGAAAATGGAACATGGCGATGAAGGTAAATTTAGAGCTTTTTTCAATCAAATAAGGAATCTTTACACTGTCAACTTCTCAAAAAACAGCGAATTAAAAAAGGGGGTCCGTTAAAGACCGCACCATTAAAAAACCCTTTAATGCTCAACCAATCGACCACGAAGAAGGGGCAGGCCAAATCTCAGATGGATTGATGGCCTAGAAAAAAAATCTCCCAGTATTGAGGGCAGGGTTGGAGAACACTGGAGAAAGAAAGGGTGGCCTGGGAAAAGGCCTTTTAGGGAAAGGCCCAAAGGGCCATCCTGGGCTGTTGTGCCATTGAGGAAGGAAGGAAGGAAATTCTAAATTGTAGTTGCTATATGACGGAATGAAAAGGACTTAGCGTCTGATACGTATCCTGTTTATTGTAGTAAAAAGTTCCAGTTCCGTGGGGTTGTATAGTTGTTGTCAGAGTAAAAAGGGCGGGAAAATAGGGCGTGCGTTGTCACAATTATGGTCGGAAAGAAATGCAGGAAACAAATAAAAAAAAAAGGAGAAAAGTAAGAGGCTTTTTAAAAAGAAAAAAAAAACCACGATTAACAAGAATCTAAATTTGTTTATTAAATGGAAAAAAAAAGTTGATCTCACTCACTGCCTAAAAAAGTATTCGCACAACATGTTTTTAAATATCTTATTGTTGGAATGCAATACAAGAACAATTTTTACGTAAATTTGAGAGTGATTATGCACTTTATCTGAAATTGATGAGAGCCAAAAATTAATGAATACTTTCAGAAATTGTCTTCTTAAACCAGCTTTAATATTATTGTTATCCTTTTTTTGGGGAAAAAAAAACTTTAAGGGGCCCTTATTTTTTGGGTTAAAGGGGGAAAAAGTATTTTTAGAAACCATCCCCCCACGCATAAACCTCTTATTTTTTAAAAAAAAAACTAAGAGGAGTCAAAGGAAGTCTCAAATAAAGTAGTAAAAAATTGTTTTTCTGAAAATCATACGTTTTTCTTTTTTTTTTTTTTCAAAAAGGTGATGTAAAATCTGTTTATTTAGCTCTTAAAGAACTAATCTTAAATAACTTTTTTGAGATTGAATTACAAGATCGGTACTTGTGCTTAATTGAAAAAAAAATAAACAGTTTTTTAAAAAAATTCGGTACTAGATTATTAATTTCAAATTTGGTTTTAAATTAAAGAAAAAAACAAAAATTTTTTTTTTTAAAATTATAAAAAACATAAATAAAAGAATAACATTTAGTTTTTTTTTAATAAACATTGTTTTTATTCAATGCAACTTACAAATTGCAAAAAAAAAAAAATTTTAGGATTAAGTTACAATCTTTTTTATGAATATTTATGATTAAATATCAAATTTTAAAAATTTTTTAAAATTATAACACAACAAAAAAAATTGGGATTCTCTTGAAAAGGGATTTGGGCAATCATTACGACATAAAAACAGAAATTACCACCATTGAAATAAATATTAAAAATAAAAACATAAAAATTTAGTGTAAGAATATCCGTAAGAAATAAAAGAAAAATGTATACTTAAAATTTTAAAGCCCAAATATTACACCTAAATAGTATAGGGTGTCCAAAAAATATGATTACACTTTCAAAAATTAATTAAAAAAAACTAAGATTTTCACTTACACACGGTTTTTATGTTATATAAAGAAAAGATTAACGTTTCTGTTTAATCAAATGGAAACCAGATGGTGCAACATACATGTTTCAAAATAGCTTCACCGCAAGGACGGGCACAAGTTGAAGCAGGTTTACCAAATTTAAATCTGCAGCGTAACCTTAAGCGTACAGCGTAAATGGGGGCACCGCACCACCACACCGGGGTTTTGGAAATGAGAAAAAGTTCACAGGGGATGGATGGGAAAGGAAATTTATGTGGCCCCCCCTAGATTTTCAAAAAATAACCTTTTTTTTCTTTTAGGGATACCCGGGGGAAAAATTTCTTACCCCCAAAAACCCCATTGGCCCCCCGACTTCAAAGTTCCCCCCGCGAGGGGTGACAAGGAAATGCCTGAATTGTAATCTCAGCTAAATCCAACCCGAAAAGATTCAACAAAAAAATTTTCCTGTCTTCCTTTGAAGACGTGATATATTCCACTCCCGGGCCCCGAACCCGGGCGGGGATATAAATTTTGATAAAAAATCTCCCCCGAACTGCATCCCGCTATCCCGCCTTTTTACTCATTGATGCCGTTATAAATCTGCTTGGGTTTTTCTTGAGGAATTTCGAAAAAGGGGGGCCGGGGTAGGGCTTCCCCCGTCCCGGTCCGGGTTTAAAATTTAAAAATCCGTAACCGGAAACCCCTCGTGTTTGGTTTGAAGACGTGAATAGACACCCTTTTACGAAGTGTTCAAAGGGGTATGTTTTACAAATTTTTTTTAAAAAAAAATTGTTTTTGCCGAGTTTAATGAGTACCTTAAAAAAAATCTGTTTTTTCCCTGAAAAAAACACCAAAACGCGCCACCGGGTTTTTTTCAAAAAGGGTTAAAGCAACTTCTAAGTTAAAAATAAATGAAAGATGGGAAATGCGTTTTTAAAAGTATTTTTTCTGGGAAAAGTTCCTTAATTTAAAAAGTATTTAATCTTTTGTTTTATGTCTTTTCAAATTTTGTTTGGATAAAATGTTAAAGCAGATCTCTACCCGTAATGTTTTTTTCCCAAATTTTTTTCCATATTTTTATTAAACTATCCAAAAAGATAAGGAAAAATTTCAGTTCTTTAGGATTATTTTAAAAAGTTTAGTTACATAATTTAAAAAAATGGTTCTCTTTGTATATAAATTTCCTTTTTCCCTTTTGAAAGAGATACTTTTTTTTTCTTTTTTAAGATATTTTAAAAATACAGGAAAAGGGTATTTTTTTTAAATTTTTTTAACAGGCCAGCAAAAAATTGGAAAAATTTTTTTAAAATGTGACATTAGCTATATTTAAAAAACCCAAAAACGTAATTATAATTAAATTTTACTTTTAAAAAAATTGAATTCCTAACACAAAGTATCTTCCCAACAATAACAATTGAAGTAAAATCCCTCAATGTAAAAAAAAGATCTATTTAGCTTTGTGCATTTTTTATGGAAATAAATCACCTTTTTATTCCAGTTAAAAATACTTTTATTTTCCTTTTAAATTCTTTAATTTTCCCTTTTAAATCCTTTAATTTTTTTAAATTTCTTTACATTTCAAAAACACAAGTTAATGGGGTAATGAATTTTTTTTAAAGGGGAAATTTTAAAATAAAATTTTAAAATTA
>BMAV01000162.1:0-25066 GCA_019973955.1 Trichonephila inaurata madagascariensis | reverse complement strand
ACACTCCGAAAAATAAAACATAATCAATTGCTTAGAAATAAGTACGATTGTCCGCATCCCCGTAAGTGGATTAGTTTTAATTCATGTTTAATAAAATTCACAATGAAAATATCTACCAAACGAGATATTATTCAAAGGACAATATATTAGGTAACCTACATATATTAATATTTAAAAATTTACTTTCAAAAATTAGGAACATAAATGAAATCGATCTAATCAAATATAAAACCGGCAATTGTACTTCTGCAAATGTTTAGGATTAGTATCTGAAAAGTTAAAAAGAAAAAAAACGTCGAAGAGGGGAGAATTTTTGAAAATGATTTTCCATCCTCAAACATGCCAAACCCCAAAGTTATGAGATTCCCATCATTTTCCGCAGATGATGATCATGTCCTAAAAAAAAGGTTCCAAAGTGAGAGAGCTATGTTAACTTCGCACTATAAAGCAATACGAGGACTACTGGCGACTACCTTCGAAACTTTTAACGTTAGTCAAGTGACGGAGACGAGCTGGTATCTCCCTCTATCAACTAGCACATCACGCCAAAGTTTAGACATTAAATCTCAACTATTTAACTAAGCCTCGGCTTCCTCTACACATAGGGTCTTCAGTGGCATCAAAAGCCTGATTTCGGTAGAAGAAATAAAAGACACAAATAGATGATTTGTTCTTCTTTCAAAATGTCTTCCGATACATCAGCCTGTATCTTGTCTTTTCGTTTCGATTGACAAATAATTGTGTTCCATACTGGAGAATTTTGCACCGATGTTTCGAACTGCAGTTTTCAGCATGAAATGGTATTTTTTTGTTAAATGTTTCATATTCGTGTAAAAAATAAATCAGATGATAACTAATATGTACATATTCATCAAATTGTAAGCTTAAACAAAATTTGACATCGATATTATACTAAAAAATAAATCAATATATATATATAAAGAAGTTATAGACACCTCAACTCCCTTGAACCACGTTGATGTTATCCCTCGTTTAAGAAAAGTATGCAAAAAAATACTCGGTGGAATTAAGAAATATTTAAATTGCAAATTCAATTTAGTACTATTATATTTAGGGCATCTTTAGAATATTAAAAGTATCGAAGATTGCGTCTACTCGAAAATTGTACACCGAGTTTCCAAAACTGGAATTAAATTTCAACATTTTATTATTGTTTTAACGCAAGAAAAAGACGAAGTAGAGAAGAGGTATACATTCTAGAATATGTTTGTGTTTACATTTAAATGCAGCAAATAAATGTCTTGGAAAATAAAATTATATAGGCTCAGCTCCCTCAACATGCTGTAACAGATTCATCTGGAAAATTTAAAACAATCAAAATTCTACCTAACAAAAGAAAAAAAACAAGAAGACAACTTTTTTTTCAAAAATCGTCATCCTCAAACTATTAAATTAAATTATTTTTAAGAGAATGAGTGATAAAATTAAATCAATGAATACAAAAATCGCATTCAAAATGACTCTGAGAGGAATTTAGATAATTCACAGCCATTTTCGTTACTGCAAACAAATGCAGTTGAAAATTTTCAATCTGGACTCCAACCAATAGATGATGAAGCAAAGTTGGGATATACATCGCAGAATACTTCTCTCATAGGCAGTGAAACGATGGAAGACAATTACAATGAAACTCCGGGTTTTGAGACAAGTAGAATCCATAATTTTTTTCCCCAAGCAGAAAAAGTCGTCCTCATGTGGGAGCAAAAAAAAGCTTTTAATGCATTTATTCCAATGAAAAAAAATTGGGAAATACAAAAAAAAAGAGATCAAAAAAGACTATGGGGGGTATTTTCAGTTTTTGGGGAGATGAAACAAACCCGCATGTGATGTTTTTTTGGGGGAATGGATTACGAAAATAACGATATTCTTTCTGAAAGTATCCATTCTCAACATAATGATATTATTCCATCGGAATTTAATGTAATCCATTCAAGAGAAAAAACATCATTTCATAAGGATGTACTTTCGAATAAAAATGAAGCGTATACAATGAACACAAGTGAAAGCAAATGCAAAAAAGTAGAATTAAGCAACAAACCATTGGAACAAGATTCAAGTGTCGATATCTTCAAATCTTCCCATTCTCAAAGTCAAGTAGAAATTTCTAGATTTGAAAGAACTTTCGTTTGTGAAATTGGAAAAAAAAAGAGTGAAAAATTTTTATCTTTTTTTTACTTTAACAATTGCCCGGGTTTCTCCGGGAAAAAATTTTTCCCAAAAGGCCCAATAAAAAAATTTTTTATGAAATGGGAATTAAAAGCAGAAACTTAACAAAAAGATAGGTCTTCCCCAGAAACTGTGTGTGAAAAAAGTTTTTTAGAAAATGATCGTGATCTGCATATGAGAAACCCATCCCGGAAAAAAGTACTTTGTGATATATGAAACGAACATTTAATGATACCAGAAAAATTTCCCCTCGCCATATGCTTACCCATTCTAAAAGAAAATTAAGTGCAACTTATGTGAGAAAACATTTTCTAAAAAATATAATCTGGACACACATAAGAGGACACACACTGGAGAGAAACCTTTCCCGCGTAATTTATGTGACCAAACGTTTTCTCAAAAATGTCATCTTGATGCGCATAAAAGAATACATACTGGGGAGAAGCCTTTCCAGTGTGTTATTTGTGATAAAACGTTTTCAAAAAAATTCAGTCTTAATAGGCATATGCACACACACACTGGTCAGAAACATTTTTAGTGGTAATCAGTTCGGCAAAGTTTATCCTAATCAAGTTTATAATAGCCATATTTTACGCAGAAAAACTTTTTTACGGGCCAATTTGAACGAAAGTGTTCTTTCTAACAATATGTTTCTGTTAATAGTTAGATGCCTATCGTAAAGAAGACTTAAAATTAACATATGTCATTGAAACTTTTTTTTCCCTCATACATTGTTCTCTAAGCCAATTTGCGAATAGTTTGGATTTGTAAAGAGTATTCTATGTTTTTGAAATTTGCAAAAAAATTTATTTTGTAAAAAAAATTGCAAATTTTTTGGGCATTTTAAAAAAGAATTTGAAAACATTTAAAATTAATTTTTTAAAAATGAGTTTTTCAAAAAAAAAAGAAAATTTTTTTTTAGGACAAAAATTTTTAATTTGTCTGAATTTTTAAATAAATTTTTAATCGTTTCTTTTTCCCATTTCAATAATTTAAAAATTTTTTAAAAAAGTTTTATGGGACTTTTTGATTATTTCTTTTTATTCCTCGTATTTGGTCAAATCAGTTATAGTTTTTTTTCATTGTATACTATTTTTTTATCCCTCATGTTTTTTTTAAAATGAAATTAGTGTTTAAACAGATTTTAACTAGTGCCCAAAAAGGTTTTTTTGTGCTTTGATAATATAAATAAATGTATAGATCTTATATTGTGTAATCTTATTTTTGTTTTTTTTTTCAATTTTTCATAAAAATTTTTTTAAGAATCGAAAAATTTCCTCATACAATTAAGATATTTCATCTATGTTTCAAAGAGAAAGGAATTATGAATTAAACCTACAGTTTACTCAAACACATTGCAAATTTAAGTTAATATTAATATTAGAAAATGTTTGGCTTTCTTGTGTGTGTGGGATATATTATTTATACTCATACAATAAGAGCGCAATTCTGTGTTAAAAGTTAAGATTTTTTTTAATATGTTTTGAAATTTTTAAAAAAGCATGGGTTTTTTAATTAAAACTTTTTTTTATTTAAAACAATCAAGTTTGTCTATTTTAAATCTTGGTTTCTGCAATCCCGGATTGAACTCACGTAAGTTGGAGGTCCTTATTACAGGAGTAAATCATTTTCTCTTCAAAACAATACGAGAGTTACTAACAATCGACCGAAATATTTTTTGGGTTCATGTTTACGAAGAAAAATTTTTTGAGCTGGTGGTCTCAAACTTCCATCTCACTCTAAAGTGAGAATTTTGAAACTCAAACATTCATTTCTCCTTCTACACAATGAACTTTTTAACTGTTGGATTTTATAAAAACAAGAACAATGTAAAATATTTACTTTAGTTGAGAGATTAAATAAATGATTACAATTTAGTATTTTTCACTTTTATCATTTATTTTTCAACACTACGAAAAAGATATGGCTATGATCAGAATTTTTTAGTTCCTTCTTAAAAAATAGACATGTTTTTAAATGTAATGTATTGTAAACACAAAAGTAAAATTTTTCCCCAATAAAATGTTTTTTTGGGAAGTTAAAGTATACTATTTTTGGGAAAAGCTGTTTCAAAAAAATTTTTTTCCTTTCCCCAGGAAATAAAATTTAAGTCATTTAAAAAAAACGCAGTTTGGGTTTAAATTTTTCCAACCAAGTGTTTTAGCGAGTACTGGCCTCAATAAATTTGATTAAATTTATTCAATTTTTCTTAGGTAGTGATATATTTGATCTGATTTTTGGAGATCATTTTAGAATTGGAATTAACGAGTTCAAATCCCATTAGTGCTTCTTGGAATATGTCTCTTAGATTTAACCTGCTATGACACATAAACCCATTACCTAGAAATTGAGGTTCAGGTTACGAGGAATAGACATTTTAGAGCTGGCGCTCTTAATCTAACACATCGCTCCAAACTGAAAACTTTGATACTCAAACGTTCATTTCTCCTACACAATGAACTTATTAAGGTCCGACTACGTTCGGAACCATGATTTTGTAAAAGCGCATAAATGGATAATTTTTTTTTAATTTAAGGGTCATTTTAGATTAGAATATTTTGGTTAAAATTTTTAAAAAAAGGACATTTTGAAAAAAACAAATTATTTAAAAAAACGATATTTTGGAAAAAAAATTAAACCCCTAGAAAAAAAGTTTTTTCAAATTATAAAATTTTTTCCCTTATAAACCCTTTTAAACCCCCACAGAGGCTCTTTAAAAATTTTTAAAACATATAATTTTAGAAGGGGGTTTATCCATATCCATATTTTACAACATTGGGGAGCAATTTTAAGAAAAAAACGTAAATATTTTTTTCCCAAGGGTTTAACTCTGAAAATAATGTGAATTTTTAAATATTCTAGTAGAGCCTCTTTAGAGATGTCGGAGCTATATACACACAAAATATTATTATGATAAAAGCATTTTTCACAAAAAGAGTACATTTTGAAAAAAGATTATTCAAAGTTAATTTTTGCCAAAATATTGTATTTAAATAATTTTTGTCACAATTTCCTTAAAATTTTTTTATGCTTGTATTCTAATCTGAGTAACACTAATTATCATGAAAATTATCCATTTATGCGCTTTTTTAATATCACGGTTCCGAACGTAGTCGGATACATTAACTGTAGGATTTTATAAAAACAAAACCAATGTGAAATATTTGCTTTATATTTGAGATATTAAATAAATTATCATAATTTGGTATTGTTCACTTTTATCAGTTATTTTTCATCACTGCGAAAAAGATATCCCTATGATCCCAATTTCTTAGTTTCTTTTCAATAATAGACATGTTTTTAAATGTAGCATATTGTAAACACTAAAAGTAAAGTTTTCAAAAATGTTTTTTTCTTAACGTTGGAGGACACTACATTAAGCAAGCTTTTCGAATAAATATTTCATTGTAGGAAATGCAATTAAGTCTTCTACAGGAAAATAGCAGCCTTGCCTTTTTCAACATCAATTAAGTTTTAGCGAGTACTGCCCTCAATAAATTTGATTAAATTTATTCAATTTTTATTAGGTAGAGATATATTTGATTAGATTTTTGGAGATCATTTTAGAATTCGAATTCACGGGTTCAAATAACATTTTTGTTTTGAATATGCCTTTTTAGATTTCCGAGGGGACTCATAAAACCCATCCCCTCTACAAATTGAACATAATATCCATTTCCCTTTTGGGAAAAAATTATACATTACTCTAGCCCTTCTTTTTAAGTTGTACATTAAAAATAATCCTTCTAGAAAGATTAAGTGTAATAAAATGCCCTTTAAAAAGGGGGATAAAGCGCTATTTTGTTTTGAAACCCGATTGTTGTTTGTTACAAACAATTGGGTTATGTGTTAAGTATTCAATTTAAATTCCAGATCTTATGTTTCATAATTAAATTTTTCTTTCATTCAATTTATTAGTGATGATTTTTTGAGTCACATAACAGATTAAAAAGAGTAATAGGTTAAACTAATAGATTTATTCACAGAAGCACCGACGGGATTTGAACTCGTGATCTTCAATTCAGAACACAAGTGTTTTAATCAACTAAGCCATAGCGCTCATTACGATTTTAATGCAATATCTTTTTTATAGAAATAGACTAAGTGTATTCGTGGTATGTTTAACTTATTCTTCCGAGAATAAGTGGAAGTGCTATTATAAATATATAAGTAAAATTCTCTTAAACCTGTTTTATAGTTAGTGCATCGAAAATTTTTCAAATTGTTAAAACTGTGTGGCAACAGAAAAAAGGTTGAGAATCACTGGCGCAGAAGTTTCGTTGTACGTTAACCCGAACAAGACAAAAATATCAAAATTGTTCTACTGTGTCAATTTTTGGGAAATTTTTAGTTTAGATGTCTTCTCATTACTTGAATAAGTTTTGAAACCATGACAACTGCAAACATAGGCTTTAAAACTCGACGATATAAATCAATCAATCATTCATTTAATGAGCTCTTCATATAAATTTAAACCTTGTTCTTACAAATAAAATTTTAAAAAATGCATTTTGTTCTATAGACTTTACATCAAAAATTATTATATTAAAAATTATATTAAAGATATGTTCTTTCTAATGTCAACTGGGTTGAAGATGTCAGATCAACGCCCACAAAATGCACGGGGACAAAGGGTAGATATACAAATGCCCCTAGCCCTAGCTTTCAGCCCAAAACAGGTATCAGAATAATTTGGGCGCTTCCGCCAATTTTGAAGGAGAATATTGTGGGGGGTGGTCTTGGGGTTCCCACCTCTTCCGCTTGTACCTACCTCAAGATAAATTCCCCGGGCGAGGCTATTTAGGGAAAACCCCCCTTTCCTACAGACACTCACATTTGGGTTTAAAAATCCAAGCCTTCCCCGAGATTCTGAACTCAGGCTTTATAGCAGAAGAACTCAGCGTCACTAACCACTATACGAGATGGGCGGCAGATTGTAACCCTAAAGACATTTTAGGACAAGAATTAGATCCTAACGTATATGAAATCTGTTAATATCGTTCTTGAAAACATCACAATTCGAAACACAAAAACCAGTAATTAAACCTTGTCAATAAGAATGCTAAGAAAAAAATTTGGCCCCAAAATACCAAATTCTAAGCATTTTGCGATCCTTTCACGTATCGAATATGATATTCAAGTATACAAAAACCTTTCCTCTTACAAACAAAAATTAAAAGTATAATCAGCAAGAAAACGTAAACAAACATTTTATTTTTAACATGTCCTCATCAGACCGGAACTTTTTTTTTGTTTCATTTGGATTGAATAGTAAAACTGCAACCCATAGTACTTTTTACCAGCATTTCGAAATTCTATTTACAAACATGATATTGCGTAATTATTAGAAGTTCATCCTTAAAGAACATGAATAAATCAAGTGAAATTCAATATCCTGAATGTATCCAACTTTAATTTCAAACAAAATTTGTAATCAAAACGTATGAAGAAGAATTGCGAAGGCAGTAGTCATAAATAACACAACTCACAAAGCCACGCGTTGAACTTCTATTTCAAGAATTTCTATTTTTCGTTCTTCTAAGGCATTTTTAAAAAAGTGTTGTGCTTTTTGGGAAAAATTTGTTTCATAATAAAAATCTGTGCTTTTATATTTCAATAATAAAAAAAAAGACCATTATATAGGCGTAGTAATGTAATGAGGAAATATATTAGAGAGAGAAGAATAAATTAATATTACATGCTCGGCTGTCGAAGTAAGTTCTCACTATTTTGTTTTTTTTTAATATGAAAATCTCAAATTTAAAGTAGTTCAACTGAATAAAATTTGTGTAGTTTTTTTTGGTTTTCCCCGTAAACAGTGTATAAAAAGGATGGATCCTTATCTATCAAATGACCGAAACCCATTAACTCACAATTAGTTTGCACAAAATATCGAGAATTCAGACGTTTTCCTTCTTACCAACAAATACTATTGAAAATCTTCAAACTGAACTCTAGCCAAGGGAAAGTGTTGCATTGTTTGGATATTCCTTACAAAATGCGGAATTATAATATCTTCCTTCAAATAGAGAGAAATTTTCTGGCACCGAAGATGTGCAATGGGGGGGCAAAACATCCAATTCACTTTTTGAATTAATTCCGGGAAAAACAAAACACGAAACTGCGAGAAAGGAGAGCACATGATTACCCATTTGATATTTAACTTGATAGTCTTCTTATAGCAAAGGCAAGTGAAAATATTATCAGAGAGGTTTTTATAAACGTTTTCTTTTTCACACAAACTATCTAACCACATCTTTTGAACCACATCTTTTGATGACAACTCCATAAAATTTTAGTATCCTCGTCTGCCAAAAAGAAATGAGTGTTTTAAAAAATGAACTACTGAATACTGTTTTCAGCAGCAGGACTGAAAATAATTCTGACTACAATTAATTGAGCTACAACGTGTTCAAACGCGATTTCAGCGTCGAAAGTTTAAAAACTTCTTTGGGCTACGTAAACTCTAACACATCTATAGAAGATCGTTGTTTTCAAGCAAAGTCTAATTTCGAAACAGCCAGCCATTGTGATCTTTATAAAAAAAGTTTCATAGTAATGACACACTTTACACACACGAATATGCATTCTAGTGAGAAGTCTTTCTAGCTTGAAATATATAAAACGAATTTTTCTCCAATGGAGCATTTCTCGGAGCGCAATAATGCACGTTCAAGGAATAAATCATTTCAGTGCTTTCTATATGTAATCATATGTTTACAGTAACATATTACAAACTACATATTCTTACGCATACTACATCACCCACCCAGAATGATGCATCTCAGCGCGAAAACTTTCACAAAAAGAACATCTAATACACCAGGTGCGTTTGCATACTAGAGTGAAAATTTACCCATGTGATGTGTGTAAACGAGAATTTTCGTGAAAAGAAAGTCCTACTCGGCATATACGTATGCGTACTTAAAAGAAGCCTTACCAGTGCGATGCATGTCCACAAAAAATTTTCAATAAAATCGACTATTTCAAGTCACATGCGTATGAATACTGGAGATAGGCCTTACCAGTATTATGTTTGTAAAACAAAATTTTCACGAAAAGAAATTCTTACACGATATAACCGTACACATACCGGTGAAACCCCGCACGAGTGTTCTTAATGAAAACGGAAATTTTCATAGTCAGCAAGTCTTAATAGCCATATGTACACACATACAGGAGAAAGGCCTCTCCAGCGTCATTTATGTAAACGAAAATTTTCCCGCGCAGCTTCTCGCAGTAAGCATATACATACACACTGTTCAGAGACGTTTTTAGTGCTATATTCGTTAATGAAATTTAGGATTGACATAAGAGCTTCACACAAAGGAATCTGTTTTAAATATGAAGGCAACTATTTCATATACATGCACAGGAATTTTAGTTAAGACGTTTTTATTCATGATAAACTAATATAATCAAGAAACTGTACAATTTGTTTATTTCTGTAGAGAGATTCCTTGTTTTGCGAAATGTGGGTTTCTGGGCAGAGATTCTATTACTAAACACTACTTGTGTCATATTTGTCTACTAATAGTTTCAGTACTCACAATTAAGCTTGACTTTCAAATGTTGGATGCCGCTATATTAAAATATATATTCCATAATAATTTAAAGTAGGACGAAACTTATTTTAAAGTTTTAAAAAAATTATGTAATTGATACATATTCATTCATTGAAAACGAAAGAGTAATATTTTTATATGACACAATTTCATTCCAATTCTTAAAGTTTTATTTTATTTATTAATTTATTTTTGCAGTAATTCTCTTTTGTATAGTTAATTGGTACAGTTTTTTGAAAATTTCATGTAAGTTATTGCTTTAAAATTTCGTTTGATGTTTGGATTTTAACAACACAATTATACTTTTTTTTAGTTTTTTCTTATATCAGATATCCGTACGAATATCTAGTAGTTGTTGTTGTTGACATGTGTTTTTATCCTGGGAACATATGAAATCCAAGTGAAGAAGAACAGAAAGCATAGAAAACAACCAGATAATGATACCAGCGTATAGCAAGAAGGGGTGCGCTGCTTTCCTTTCGAGCAGGGAATCCATTACAGGCGAAACACCAACTTCTTCACGAAGAAGATACAACCATTACTTATTCGGGATTCGAACGTGTATCTTGTAAACCGTGTAATCGATTTTTGTTTAACGTTGGAAGTTTTAATAATCTTATTAACATTAATGTTGTTAGAATGCCTTTTTGTATACAGTTTTTACTTACATATTATTCAATTTTTGATTAAATCTCGAAAACAACAATAATAATCATATAATACAGTGTTTCTCAAACTGGGTGCGCCCCCCTGGGGGTAATCCTGCGAGGGGGGCGCGAGCATATTGAAAATAAAAGGTTTAAAAAAATAAATTTTTGGAATGAAGTAAAACAAAATGTTTTCTAACATAATAAAAAATACGCATTTACACTGATATAATTTATTTTTATCATCTGGTGATCATCAAAAATAAAAGATTACACTTCAAACGCTCATTAGCCATCTTTGATCCTATAACCAAATAAAAAAAGACATTTTGTTTGCTTTACTGCAGTGCTTCTCAAACTTTAAATACTGGCGCCCCCCTTTTCAATCAAAATTTTTATCACGCCCCCCTTATACATTAATAATATACTGAATGCAATAGTAATGCACTTTGACGCTAAAGCTACAATAAGCGATCTTTTAATTATAAACCATACAAATTAATAACATAAATATTAAATTTTGTATACGTTACTTTTAAGCAAAAAAAAAATTAAGTAATAGGATAATTATTATGTTATTTTTCCTTTCTCTAATTTTTAAATTGAACATATTGCAAAATGCGGTGGCTGCTTAAAAGACAAAATATAGATATCAGCTAAATATAGAAAAAAACCCCAGAGAGTCAATTTCTAATCATAAGCATTTTTTATAAAAATTTAGCTTTGCAAGACAAGCCCAATTCTTAATTTAGTATTAATTAATTAGTTATAAAATCCTGTGCAGCAGCACACACACCTGATACATTAAAAAATACCGGCTGAAGTGCCGCTCCTTGCACGAGTTCATTTTTTAAGAAAATAAAACATTAGATATAATAGCTGAATTATAAGGAGAGTAAAGCCAATGCGCGACAATGTTTACAAAAATGTAAAATGATTTTTAAAATGATTGTTCAAATTATAATTAGTTTTAAGCGAATTGTAATTTTAAGCCTCACAAATTAGCATTTATAATTGACGTTAAGTAATGAACAATAATAAAATTCCGATGAAGAATAATTGTATTATTTTTAATATTTAAAGCGAAAAGACTTTTAACCGGGAGCAGGCGCGCAGTCGATTTCGAGGCGGGGTTATTGAGTCACCCATCAGTAGCGCACACAGGAATTTTTTAAGGAGGGTGGGGTCGAAAGTTCACCATTCTTGTATCATGCTCCTTTTGGGTTTAGTCAATTTTTGGAACAAAAAACAGTAAAAACTAATTATTGAATGAATAATTAGCATTAATTAATAAAATTAATCATTAATAAAAAAATTAAATTTTTATGTACTACATACTTAGAATTATAATCAATCGGAAAAAATATCAAGGGCTTTAGGGATGGGGCCGGACCCCCGGACCCCCTTATGCGCCACTGCCCCAATCCTTTTTTATATATAATTATTTTATTGTACACGATACAAATCGTGATTCCAGTGAATAATTTAATTAAGAGAAAGTAAAACTTACCAACTTTCAAGGACTTTTCAATTTTCTTGGTAAAAATACAAGTTTCACAGAATTAACTACTGATATTTGCTGGGACCACTTCGATAAAAAGTGTTTTTGGATGTTACTCAAAAACGTTTTTCGTTATGCTTTATATGTTAGAATACCATAAAAATGTTTTCCAGTAATCCCTCAAAGGTTTTCGTGTTTTTCCCCAAAAAATAAAACCTTTTATGAAAAGAGCGCAACAAGAAATACATTACTTACAACTTCTTGGATTGAGAACAAAACACATATAAGAGGGTCATAATTCTTCCCAATAACGGGAAAGGGCAAAAAAGTTATCAGCAAAACAGATTAAGCTATAATGTGCAGTATTTCAAAAATAATCACAGTGATGAATTTCTTATGTTCCTAAATTTTTCGTTTCTGGGTCTGGATTTGTTTTTTCCTGAAAGAGTAGTATGTTAGATTTAAAAAAAAAACTTAATAAAAAATCTCTCATCATGGGATTATAGCAAATCAAACAAAAGATTTTTTATTTGGTTATAGGATCAAAGATAGCTAACTAGGTATTGAAGAAATTTTTATTTTTGAGAGAGAGATGACTTAATATCGCCTATAAATTATATCAGAGTAAAAGTGCATTTTTTATTATGTCTGAAAGTATTTTGATTTAATTCATTCCAATAAATTAATTATTTTTTAAATCTTTCATTTTCAATATGCTCGCGCTCCCCTCGTAAGGTTATCGCTCCCCCCAGGGGGGCGCGCCCCACAGTTTGAGAAACACTGCTTTACTGTAATCCCACGATGAGAGATTTTTTTTTCTTACGTTTCTTTTAACCCCTAAAATATTACTTTTGATTATCATATATTTGACCTTCAAACTTTCTGGTATGTTTCACCCGTCTCTTTTTTTCTTTTATGAAAGTTGTAAATAATTTATGTTGCCTTTTTTCTCCGTGTGAATGAGTTTTATGATATATTGAGCACTTTGAAGGATTATTTGGCCAAGATGTATTTTTATGAGTATTCTGAAACATATAATGCATGATGAAAAACGTTTTACACCATTATTTTTTAGTACATGCTACACTTTCCCCATGAACAATTTTGTGGTTTTGATTGCTTTGTTGTACCACTTATTATGGTTTATAAATATAAATGAGCATAATGTAAAAAAATGGGCATCTGTGATCCCTATTGAAGGAAGTTGAAACTGATCTAGCAATTGAAGAACCTGCTGAAATAATGCATATTAATCAAGATAGCGAAAGTAAATATGAGAAAAGCGTTAGACATGAAACGTTTGAGTTGATTTGAAATTTTCAAATGCTGCCTAAAAATCTCTATGAAGAAGACTATGAAGCGATAATGTAGCACTTGGCCTTGTCAGAAAAACACAAGGAAGAAAAAGTTCAAAATGCTATTTGTAGATCATCAAACGACAGCAAATCTACAAAAACGAGAACAAAATATGACAGTTTTGCTGGAAAATAACGTTTCTGTATTGTTAGCGAAAAGTTTCTGTGATTTATGTCCTTTATTAAGGACACGCATTTTTGGAAACTTTTTTTAGTTTAATTGGATTTTTTCTAAAATTATCAAAGCAAAATTGAAAATTTCTTGAAAGTAAGTAAGTATATTTTCTCTAATTAAATTATTCATTGGAATTGTGATTTTTATCGTGTATAGTAAAAATAATTATAAAATAAATTATTTTTTTTTACAACAAACTAAAAAACACCTTTTTATAGTGAATCACAACAAACTAAAGTAAAATAAAAATAAAAATATATATTACTTAAAAGTAACACATATACAAAATTTATACTTATCTTGTTAATTTGTACGGTTTATAATTATGATCGTATTGTAGCTTTAGCGCCAAAGTGCATTATTATTGCATTCAATACATTATTATTTTTAGGGGCGATATCAAAAATGATTGAAAATTGGGTCGCCAGTAGTGAAAGTTTGAGAACCACTGATATAATACTATGATAATTAAATTTGAAGACTTTAAACGAAACTTATATGTTTTTTTAAATATGATTTCGTCAACTGTATTTAAAAGCAAAATAATATCGAGATAATATCAAATTTTCAGTAATGAAAGATTTCTGTTTGCATTTAGTTCATTTATTTATTATTTTAGAATAAATATGGTCCCAAAATTTTGTATGTTTGCAAATACTTCAAAAATGAGTTAGGGATAGAAAAAAATTTAAACTGAAATTTTAAGCGGAATTTATATATTGTAGAACTCTAGTACTTCCAGGCTATTTAATTCTGTATTTATAAGCACTATGTTAAAAATTAAGTAAAGAGCTCATTAAATAAATAATTGATTGATGTTTTTTGTCGAATTTTAAAGCTACTGTTGACAGTTGTCGGGGTTTTCAAATTCATTCAGGCATTAATATGAAGTCTAAACTATCATTTAAAAATTTTCACTTTCAACCGTAGAACAATATAGGAACCTTGACTCTTGGTACATTTAACGTACAACGAAACTTCCATGGCAGTGATTCTCAACTTTATTTCTGTTGCAGAACACTTTGACAGATTTCAAAATTTTCGACATACTAACAATAAAATAAGTTTAAAAAAATTTTACTTATCTCTAATATACTCTTTCATATATCAACGAAATAATAAACTAAATATACCACGAATACAATTAGATTACTTCAATAAAGGTATTGCTTTACAGTCGTAAATAACGCCATGGCTTAGTTGATTAAAGCGCCTATATAATGAATAAGAGGTCGAGAGATTGAAATCTCGTCAGTGTTTCTTGGAATATGTCTGTTAGTTTTAATCTGCTGTGAATCTCATAAGACTTTCTTTAAACAACTATATATAAATAATCATTTTCATTTGCAAATGATTCCGGATTCTTCTAACATATTGTGAAGTTGCAAACTAAAAAATCATTTTTGAAGAATTCAGTGTAATAAATGAAAACTTTAAGAGGACTTAGCACCTTTTGAACAATACATTTTTTTTTTATTCATGCATTTAAAGATTATATTTTATCATTTCATATCATGTTTATATTCCAGAAACTGTTACGAAATGAAATTTTGTACATATTATTCACCCCATTTTAAAATACTTTAAAAATTTTGTAAACTTTAAAATACTTCTCTTTTTAAATTTTTTTTTGAGTTGAAATTTTTTCTGTAGTATTCCTTATAATTATTTTAACAACTTTAAGGGATCGATTTTATATACACTTAATTAGTTATGGAAAAAGTATAATAAAATATTGGTACATATGCTATAATTTCAACAAAAAAACCCATATCTCCTACATTCTAACTTTTAAATATATATATATATATATATATATATATATATATACATATATATGTATGTTAAGTTTACAACACAAAATAGATCCTTAATTTTGTTACATCCTTTATATATAAAAAATAATAAAGAGAAAGGGAAGTTTGTGTAATCGGTATATACTTGTGGAAGGAGAAGCAAAATAATAGAATCGTGTGATTGCGAAAAAACTCTAAATATGAAAATGCACTTCAAAGTTTATAATTCTAAAAAATAATTATTACAAGCTTAAATAAACATAAAATACCACTTTAAAATATTAGCTAAATATTTTTCTTAAGAATAATTAATTATTATTTCAAACCATATATTTTATAAATGATCCCTTTTTGAGACTATTATATATAATTGCTTAAGAAAACTCAAAGAAAATGTTTAAAAAACATTTTCTGCTCTATAGCAGAAATCTTAATTTTTTTTGCTTCACATAATCTTCAAATATCATATTTTTATGGAAGCATATGATAAATAAGGACTGAAATTACAAAATTATTAATACCAAATGCATAATTTTTTTAAAAAAATTACATGCAAACATTTTCAAAGAAATAAAAATTATATTATTATAATACTTCAGAAATAACCTGCTTTATTTTTGTAACACCTTCTTTTATTTAAATTATTATTTCTCTGTTTTAATAAAGCTTTTCTTTTTTAAAAAGGCTTTTTTAGTTTTTCTTTTTACCTAAAAGTGGTCGAATTCCCTAATTTGTTTACATTTTAAATGGAAGTTTTTTTTCTATTTTCTAAATTTCAGGCATACAAAAGTGATAGATCAATCAAAAGATAATAAAGCAAATAACATGACTAAATAAAAAAATTAAAAAAACTATATTTAGGTCATTTTTATGGTGCCAAGATGCCTTAAATCACAGTTTAGGCATGCGCGCGATTGTTGGTTGTCTCGTAACACAGTATCATATAAATAAATATATATACATATTTCCTGGGGTAGCACTCTAATGAATCTCTGTTTACTTCGTTAATCCGTGCACTATTTCATTTTTATATGGCTCTGTTTAACTTTTCCCAACACAAACACATTTCCCTACACTTTTAAACATTATGAGATGAAGAACCTTAGCTAACCACTCTACACAGTAATGCCTTGATTTCAAAATCACATTAAGCCTCGAGAGATTGAACGCGCATCAGGCTCTTTACCCAGAACATCTTGCTGGATAAAATTATTGTCATTCGCGAGTTCATTAGAACGAAACCAATTGGAAAAAATAGTTATTTTGATTTTGGAGCTAATTCTTAATAAGAACGGCAAGTTTGAAAATTTAAGATCCATTTTCTTGTAGCGCCATCTAGTGATGGCTTGGCTAATAAATTTTAACACTTGAATTCTTATTAATTCAAGCTTTCGTTGGATGCTTTATATTGCCATGATTTAATTTTCCTGGAAATATCAGAGCACAACTGACACTCGTGGCATCCTTACAAGGTCATATGATTTGCATGTCTATGATTTTCGCTTCCAAAAAATCTATCGACTCCAGACAGGATCGACCCCACAATCTTGGGCTTACGAAGTGAGCTTGCTACCTCTAAGACATCCAGCGGACTAGAAATTGCTAAATTACTATCAAAGAAAACGTCTCTGAAAAGTTGTGCTTGGAAATTTTTTTTAACACGTAGTAAGAGTTTTTTAAAATAAAGGCATATGATATGCTTTTTGTGTCAACAGACATATTTCAAGAACAACTACTACTCGGATTATTTTACATATTCCTGTTTTTTTTATACTGTTATATAACATATAATTGTTTCGATTTTAATGTATCTGGGTTTCACAGAATTTATAACAGATAAGTTACATAACTAACATCTAAAGTATGTCTAATATATTGTCTGTGAATCATTATTGAATCTATAGGGATCTTTTTGAACTCCAAGATTTCTTGGGGCTAAATTAGGTGTAAATTAGCCCAATTAGGTGCCAGTAAAGGTGTTCTCTGCAATGAGACCGTGTTTCTTAATGATGATTTCTGTCACCAATAGTTATCTTGCTAATTCTAGTGAGTAATTAAAACCGTTATAATATAGTAACTAATTAAGTGTTATTAAACATTTCAGATTACCAGAATTATTATGCAAACTACTCAAACAGATATTACTGATGGACTTCTTAAAAATTTGAATTACTATCTAGACATGAAGTAATAACACAATTGATGTTTATCTTTTATAACTTTCTCTTTAGACCGCACGCGCGGCGCGAGTGTGAGAAAGCGCATAATAACTTCGAATGTTTGAATGAGGGAGTGAATATTAACTTCGCAATGTTCAGCTACTCGCAGGTGATAGAACTCGTAATTTTGAACCACTGTTAAATGAAGAGGACGCGATATCTAATCAGCACCCCCAAACCTAACTTCCACACTACACCAACTAAATCACATGTGAAATCTCGACAGTTTTAAAGTGCTTTGATCCCCTACGTGGTGGATCTTCAGCGGATCTAGGTTCGAACTCATGACATTTCGACCACTAGTTCGTTACCTTGACCACTAGGCTATTGCGGTCATAATACCGTCGCACTATACAGAAACACGAAGGCTAATGCTGATGGACCTCGTAATTTTGAAAATTAGTCAAGTGACGAAGACGTCACCTAAGTTTGCACTCTCTCTTTTAACTACCACACCACACTACACCCACGGGACAACTTGAGCCTCCAAACATTTACTAAGCATCGGTATCTTATCTATACGGAAAGTCTTCAGTGACATAAGTACTCAAATCCATGATTTTCCGGCAACGAGTTCGTGACGGTATCATTTGGATACCTCGGCCTTGGGATTTGACAGAAACAACTTCAAATAGTAATTGAGTAGTAGTAAATTTTTGGTTAAACATCAAAAAACCAATGTGAAGTTCTAACATTTTTTTAAAAGAAATAATATAACTTTTTTCAAAATGTTTCAAGTATTTAGTTAATATTTACTTCAAATATATTTTAATAAATTTTCATCAAAATCAGTATTATTTATTATTATAGTATTCGCTCTCTCTAGTATTATACTAAAAAAAGATCGATACAATCGCCATTTACTGTAAAATCCGGCGTATAACGTGCACGCACCTATACTTTCAAGCTGCATTTCTTTTTAATGTGTCAAGTTATTTTCCGGGTATCAAGCGCACCCCTTTTTATGAAGACGCCTGAATTGTTCCTGTGCAATGATCTTATTTTTTGAAGTCATTAATTCGAAGTATTATATAAGACCATTGAAGAAATAGTATATTTCTAGAATTACAATATTAAAATTCATAAGGTGTGTCATATTCTTTTAAATGAGCAGTCTTTCGATATATGTAAAAGTCTTTTTCTTTTGTTTTTATGTCCACTTTTTATTTTATTTTAAGGCTTTCATTATCATACCCGGCGTATAACGCGCACTCGTAAATTTCAATCTAATTTTTTGTTTTCAAAGTGTGCGTTATACTCCGGATGTGGTTCAAATGTGGCAACTTAATGATAAAACAAGTAATATGAAAAAAAAATTAAGTCAATTCCTAATTAGATCACAAAGAAAAATCTGAGTTTTATAAATGAAAACCTTAAGTCATGAACTTGAATCTATTGTTGAGTGTCACTTAGGTGAAATTATTTTAACATTCAATCTATATTCCGGATTTCAAATTGTATATTTAATTTTTGTTCGACCTAACATTTATAAAGAATTCCGATCTTGATTTATAATAATATATAATAATTATAAAATATGTAATCAATTACTTCAGTAAGAAGTATGTTCGGCCGTATTACCGTATGTGGATTAGTTTAATGTTTAAAGGATTTCTCGCACATATGCTAAATGAAGCAGTATATTAAATAACAAGAATATATTAATATTTAAATATTTACGTTTTAAATTTTTTTTTAGCAACATAAAGGAAATTGATCTAATCGATTACAAAATCGTTAATGGTTTTTTTAAAAAAGCATATGATTCTTATCTTAAAAATTAAAAAGTAAAAAAAAAATAGTCATAGAGAACAACCATTCGAGAATCATAGCCCATCCTCAAACATACCATACCCCAAAACGTTATGGGATTCCCGTAATTTTCCGAAGACAATGTTCATGTCAATTAAAAAAGGTTCCAGAATGAGATTTACGTTAACGAAACAAGTATAAAATACAAGGAATATTGGTGACTCCGTTCGTTATTTCGAACCTCCATCATTTGACGAGGATGACACCTGAGCTAGCACTCCTCTTTCCTAAATACTACAATACGCCAAAGAGAGCAACGGATTTACCGAACAACGATCTCCTCTATACAGCGGGTATTCAGTGTCAACAAAACCTGTTCCTAAAAGAAGAGTAAATAAAAGTCGTAATTAAAGCATTATTCTACTTTTAAAATGTGCTCCCGGACATCACCCCCCCGTCTTGTCATTTCATTTGTTTTGACAAAAAATTACGCTCCTTATGGAGATTTTTGGACTGATGTTTCGGAAATGCCATTTGTGACCGTGGTAGCCTAGTGGTCAAGGTAACGGAGTCGTGGCTTACGTGACTTGAGTTCGAGCCTAGTACTGCTATAGACCCGCGTTATAGGAATCGATGCTCGTTAAATCTGCTAAGCTCAAATGTCCTCCCTTTGGTAGGGTCTATAGAAAGGGGTGGATAGAAAGGCAGCAAAAAATAGCAAATGTAGATGTTTTAATCAATGAGTTGTGAGCTAAAAAATTACCACTAAACAATACTTATTTCCTTTTAAGCAAACAGATTCTCCTTTCTGTGCAAATTGTCAAGTACCAGAAGCTAGCGAACATTTTATATTAACTTGTACCAAATAGAAATCTCAGCGTAAAATTTAAAAATTATATTTCCAAACATGGAGAATGGTCTTATTCCTAAAAATGGCGAATTGTAAGACAATAGAGTATGTTCAAAAAGTTGAAGAATTTTTAACATCAACCAAGACATTCTAAAATTCCAGCTCTAATAGATTTTCAATACACCACTTTCATCAATTTCGGTTCAAGCACAAGGCGATAATTAAGACTACTGATGTACAGTCTTAATTAACGCCTTGTGCTAAGATGCAATCACTAACTGTAAGTTGCAACCTAAGCTAAAAAACTAATACAAATTCTATCGGAGCATAAGGCGTTGGCCAAGTCTCTAGATTTACAGTGTACTGAACACTGCACTGAACTGAACTGTACTGAACTGAACAACAAAAAATTGAGTAAAGCAGTCATAAACAACACAACTCGCTGAATCGCATTGATCTTATCCTTGGTTTAAGAAAGTTATGTAATGTAAAAACTCAGTTTAAATTAAAAATAATTAAATTGCAATTCGTCACCATTATCTTCAAGACATCTTAAGAATATTAAAAACATCGAAGAATTTCATCTAATCGTAAAGAGTACACACATCCGAGCCTGAGTTGCTAAAACCCGGACTTAAGATTCTTCTTTCTAGTATTGAACTATCGCAAAAAACGCGCTTAATTAAAGAAGAAAACACATCCCAGAATATATTTGCGTTTGCATATAAATGCGATAAATAAATGTTATAGAAAATAAAGTTATATGAACTCAGCTTCTGCAGTACGCTGTCAAAGATTCATCTGGAATTTTAGAACATTCTAAAATCATACGTTATAATTGAAAAATTAAAAAGATAAATTTTTGTTCGAAAATCTAAGCCGCTACTTGTTCCGTTAAATAGTTTTGAAACAGAATATGTGATAAAATTATATCCAATAAATGCAAAAAACGCATTCAAAATGAGTCTGTGAGCAATTTGGATAATGCAGAGCCATTTTCGTTACTGCCTACGGATGCGTTTGAAAATTTTCAATCTGGATTCCAACCAATAGATGATAAAGAAATGTTGGGACATTCTTCGCAGAATACATCTCTCATCTGCATGAAACGATGGAACACAATTTCATGGAAACGCAAGAAATTGGTACAATTAGAATCCATAATTTTTCCCCAGCCGCAAAATCAATATCTCAGGGTGATCAAAGTAATTCAAATTCCAATGAAGAAAAGTAGAAATTGCAACAGAAGAGGGATCAGGAGGAATCATTTAATATTTCAGTTTTTGGTTGATGTATACGTACTGCATGCGGTGTTCTTCATGAAACGGATTCAGAAAATAACGATATTTGCACTGAAACTATCGATTATCAACATGAGGACATCTTTCCATCAGAATTTAATTTATTCCATTCAAAAGAAGAAACGTCAAATCATATGGATGAACTTTTATTTAAGAAAGAAGCACACACAACAGATACAAGTTGAAGCAAATATGAAAAATTAGAATTAAACAACAAGCTAAGGGAACACGATTCAAGTAAAAATTTCTAGCTTTCAAAGAACTTTCAATTGTGACATTTGTTTGAATAAACTGAACAGTTTATCTTCTCTTTTATAACACAATTGCATACATTCTATTGAGAAGCAAATAGAGCATGGCATATGTCAAGAAAATTTCTCCGAAATTGGTCCTTTCTCGAAGCAGAAACGTGCAGACACTAAAGACAGGCCTTTCAAGTACACCGTATGTGAGCAAGCGTTTCCAGAAAAGGAGCGTAAGTGGCATATGCGCACACATACTGGTGAGAAAATTATCCAATGTAACGTATATAAACAAACATTTAATAATACAAGCAATCTTACTAGCTATATGCTTACCCATTCAAGAAAGAAAACTCACCAGTGCAATTTATGTGGGAAAACATTTTCTCATAAATGTCACCTTGTTACACATATGAGAAAACATACTGGAGAGAAACCTTTCCAGAGTGTTGTTTGTGAGCAAAGATTTTCAAGATAAGACAATCTTACCAGGCACATGCTCGCGCACACTGGAGAGAAACCTTTCCAGTGTAATTTATGTGAGCAAACGTTTTCCTAAAAATGTAATCTTGATATACGTATACGGACACATACTGAAGAGAAACCTTTCCAATGAGTGGTTTGTGATCCAAGGTACTCCCATAAATTAAATTTTAATAAGCATATGCGAAGCCACAGCACACAAAAACATTTTCAGTGAAATGTGGGTCAGAAAAGATTATCCTAGATTCGAATATCCATACTGGACGCCGAAGGATCCTTTTTACTTTAAGACGTTTGAACAAAGGTTTTATCACTAACATGTATATGCTCTTACTTGGAAGCCTATCAAAAAAAGCACTTAAAATTATGTCACTCAATTGTTTTTCATGAAAAAAAGTCATGAACTGATTGATACTCTATGGGAATTCATCTACGATATTAGACTGTATTTATCATATAGAAGGTATTTTTCCCACCATTTTATGCATGTTTTTAGAACATAATTCATGAATATGTTCAATATTTGCTTTTTTAAGGGACTTTATTTAATGTATACGTATTTCTTTATTATAGAAATAAAGTATTTACTTAAAATTCCATAGGTCTTGAATTAAAATGTGGAAGCAATTTTTGAATGTCAAAGAAAGTCCTCTTGGATTGCAGTAACGCACAAATGATACAAATTCTTTTTTTTAATTTAGCTTAAAACAAGAAGTGCTGCTTCCTCGGAAATACATCATTCATATAAATACACACAACATTGTTAAAATATTTTCTATGAGAAATGATTTCATGATAAATTTAGTGAGTAAGAGGAAGATACACACCGTTTTCAAATCTATTTTTGGACATTTAAGTAAATCAAGAAAATTTATCTTTTGCTTACTTTTTTCCCTCATACATTGTTCTTTACACCTAATTGAATTCGAACAGAGTATTCTCTGTTTTTATAAAAGGCCTGAATGTAATGCTTGACAATAAAAATTAATATTCTGTAAAAAGTTCTGCAAATAACAGTTGACGTGTTAAGAGAATTTTAAAATTTTATTTTAAATAATTATTTTAAAAAAGGTTATTTCGAGATAACAAAGCATACTTTTTTTACAAGTTTTATTTCTATTCGAACCTTTAGACTAATTTGTTTCAATCGTTTCTAGTTCACCTTTCTATAAGCTTAAATTTTGTGGAAAACTTTTTAAAGAATGCCTTTTTGTCATTTCATGGGATATTCGTATTTGTTCATTTCAATTATAGTCTGTTTAATTGTATGTGAATCTTTCTAGTGCACAACTGATTTTGTTTTTTATATCGTACTTTTATAATTTTAATAAATGCATGAATCTTACTTTGTATCAGTTCATTTTTGTGTGCCAATTTTCCATAAATACTTTTTAAGAATTGAAGATTTTACTCATGAAATTAAAATACTTCATCTCTATTTAAAAGACAAAAAATTATGAATTAAAGTTAAATTTTTCTCAACCTTACTTAAAATGTAAGTAAATATTAAAAATGGAAAATTTCGGTCATAAACATTTTATATTTTTCTTGGATATTTTATTTGCATTTATTCTATATATAAGCGCATTGAATTCTTAAGAGTTTAGATTTTTTTTACATATGCTTTTAGTAATTTCTTTCATAAATTTCCGATATATAATAACTAAAATTTCTTAATTAAAAATAAACAAGAGTGACTATTTTAAACCTATGCTTCTGCCTTCCATGCTTAAACTAAAGTGAATTACTTTTCTTATTTTATTAGTGAATCTTTTTTCACCAAAACAGTACGAGAGCTTATAACAATCGATCTCGAGTTGTTTTGATTCAGGTTCAAGCTATGAGGACTAGATATTTCAATTGGTGTGCTCAAACTTCCACCCCACTCCAAAGTGAGAATTTTGAGACTCAAAGGTTAATTCTCCTTACTACACCATGAACTTAACTGTAGGATTTTTTAAAACAAGAACCAATATGAAATATTTACTTTATTTGAGAGATCAAAAGAATGATTACGATTTTGTATTATTCACTTTTATTCAGTTATTCTTCATCAGAGAAAGATATCACTATGATCAGAATTTCTTAATTTATTTTTAATAACAGAAATGTTTTTAAATGTTATATTTTGTAAACACAAAAAATAAAATTTTCAATAAGTTTTTTACCTAACGTATTAGCGGATACTACTTTACGCAAACTGTTTCAACTGAATATTTGAATGCAGGAAATACTATTATTATCTCAACAGGGAAATAGCAGCTTGTTAATTTCAACACCAAGTAGCTTTTAGCGAGTATAATGTGGTGTCAATATTTTTGATTAAATCTATTCAATTTTCCTTAGATATAGATATATTTTATTGGATTTTTCCTTTATTAGGGAAAAAAGAAAATCTGTTCCTATTTCACGGATTTTTTTTTATTTATTTAGTAGATTTTTTTGCTTAAAAACTGATTTGTAATTACATTTTCTTAATCAGACTTTAGTTTTGAGCTTTTTAGTCTGAAACCTTTTATTACCTTAATAACTTAAAACGTTTATATTGTAACGTCGTCAGTCATTAGTACACAAGAAAATTTGTCACAGCCATATTTTAATATTTAAATAGTATTTAATAGCTTCATTAAATAGGCCAAAGCCGGGCGGACAGTCTTTTTCACTCGAGGTCAATCCTTATTCTGCAAGGCACTCGACAATCCCTTGCTTTTCCGGGCTCCTCTCTAGTTTTCTCCATGGTTCTCTGTTTCCATTCCGGGCTCCGTCCGTCTCACTCCAGGGCTCTATCTCCAAGCTTCTTCCCTCTCCGTTCGTTCCAGTCTTTCTCAAGTCTCCTTCTCGTTCCTTCTAAGTTTTCTCTCCGTCCCTTTCCTCTTCTTCTCAGAATTCACCCCTTTTAAACACCAGGGGCGGGTCCACCACACGCCCCTCGTTTTCCTCATTGGCAGGTCAAAGAAAGGTCGCCCTCGTCTTCCTCAGCGGTCAAAACCCCT
>BMAV01000161.1:0-15310 GCA_019973955.1 Trichonephila inaurata madagascariensis | reverse complement strand
CGTTAGCTAGTAATGACTGCAACAAACAAACGTTTATTTTAACTGTAACAAGGAAAAGGGGACTACACAATTACTATACTAAAACATTTAAGCACGCGTCCTTGCCAAATGGTTAAAATTCCTTTTAGACAGTTCGTCGTTCTCTCTTTGATCTCCGCTCGCCTTCCTGCGAAGCGAGCTGAAAGTCTTCCCTGGGTCCTTCACACACACACATATGTATGATGGAACATTTTTATATTTTTTATGTAATTGCATGCTGGAAACAAACTCTTTAATATATTTTATATTTTTTAAACAAGAAGCTATTTTTATCAATCCATATATTTTCCCGTTAAATAATTGATAACAGGTATGAAAATTTATTTAAAAAATAGTTTACAAAAATATATACAGTGGTACTTCGACATACGAGTGCCCCAACATACGATTTTTTCGAGATAGAGCCGACGAGCAAGTGTTTTTTTGTTTTTAGTTACGAGCGAAATTCGAGATACGAGTCCGGTTCGGGGGGATCTTAGAATGGGGGAGAGAGTTTCCAGTTCGGGGAAAACACCGAGAAAAGTTGCAACAGGTCGTGCATCTGCCCTTTTTAATGACACTTGCCTAACCTTTTCCCGGGAACATTCTGAGAGGGAGGAAGAAACAAACCTCCTTGGACATTTTTTTTCTAAAGGGCCCTGGTGAAAGGAAAAAAAATGTAGCGAAAAAGCAAAGACCAGTGGGATATCTAATTTATTTTTTTACATTCTCTTTTTGTTTTGTGCAATAAATATTTATATTTATAAATACATTTTATTATTCAAAACCACGTAACAAAAATAACTGGGGTGACATTTTGGGGGTTTGGGAACGATTAATGGTAGTTAAATTGTTTTGTAGGGGAAAAACTGAGATACGAGTAATTCAAGATACGAGCAAGGTTGCGGAACGAATTAAACTCGTATGTCGAGGTACCACTGTATATTAATTTTCGCAGTAAATTTTTCAAGATCTACTCTTAGATACTCTATCGAATAAAAATAATCTATTGAGTTAATGCTCAAAATTACGGTATAATATAAAAATTGTATATTAGTATTAATGTTTTACAATCTTTCTCAATTTGCCTATCCTACGGTTTTTTCAAATATTTCACACAGGCTTTTCATAAAAATTTATATTCAAATTATGAAACATAAAATGGAGCAAAAATTATTAACGCAACCCTTACCGTTATCAAACCTCTCGATTTCAACTTCTTAATTTCATAGATAATACAACCCGGTGCATTAGTGAATTATTTCTTCACTTCATTCTGATATATATATAATGTCATTTTAATGGAAAAAATAAAACTTTATAAGTAATTTTAGCAATAAATACAAACACTTATTATTAGTAGTACACTTTAAAATTATCTTATTTTACATTTTACCTGAAAACTTTCCAACAAAAACGGGCCAAATTTCATTATTATATAATATGCGTAGTTAAACATTTTGAAATGTTAAACAAAGAAGAAAGTAGAATAAAAAAATATTTCATAGTAGATAATATAAAAATAGAGAAATACCTTATTTACTCAAATCTAAGCCATATCCCAAATTCTCAACAATTTTTGTGGAAAATGAAACAATGTAAAATAGTTTAGAACCTGCAATTGCTCTAAATGCCCCATCCAACACTTTTTTTGTATTTGATTCTAAGACATCCGATTTTCAGTAGCTTTAATATTGGAAAAAAAGTGCGACTTAGACACGAGTAAATATGGTAATACTAAAAAAATAAGTAAATATTTAAAAAAAAAAAAAAAAAAAGGAAAAGTATTGAGGATTACCGACACACAAATTCTTGAGTATGCAAATGTATTGAGATGACATTTAATGAAAGAAATTATATATATATATATATATCAGAAATCCCAGGAATTTTTCGGGGGGTTGGGGTCGAAAGTTCCCCCCAATCTTGTATCATGCTCTTTTTTATTTTGTCATTTTTGGGGAAAAAAACACGTAAAAAAAAAAATTGAATAAATAATTCATTTAATTTAAAAAAATTTAACTTTAAAACAAATACTTAGTTAAATTTTACGTACTATATACTTAGTTAAAATCAATGGAAAAAAAACAAAGGGGTTAGGGACCCCGGGCCCCCCCTTATGTGCCCAGTATATATATATACAACCCCTGGAATATACGAGGAAAAGATATACATGCTTTTTTATTTGTGTGAATATAGGGCTTCAGATGTAAAAAAATCCTAAATAATTAAAAGAACAACGAAATTTTTTTTGTTGCATATAAGATTAAAATTATACACTCAATAAAAAAATATCGTAAATGTAATATCCATCATCTCTCTCTCTCAAAACATTTTATTCCTTTATATAATCTACATTATATAATGTTAAGAGAGTGCCCGAAACAATATTCTTTTTAAATGAATTCAGAAATACAAGTACTATGGCTTAAGGTTTCAGAATACGTGTTCGGAACCGTGATTTTAAAAAAGCGCATAAATGGATAATTTTCATGATATTTAGTGTCACTTAGATTAGAATACATGTATAAAATTGTTTTAAGAATATTACTACTATAAAAAATTATTTAAATGCAATATTTTGGCAAAAAATTAAATTAGAGTGACCTATTTTCGAAACGTTCTCCTTTTATGAAAAATGCCTCTATAATAATATTTTGTTCATATAAAGACTGCCAGAGGGCCTGAACTAGAATTTTTGACAAATTCTCATTATTTTCAGAGTTGCTACTAATTGAAATAATTATCGGCGGTTTTTTCTTAAAATTCCTCCCCTCTGTTGTATTAAAATATGGATAAATCCACTTCTAAAAGTTATATGATTCAAAAATTTTAGTTAAGGCTCTGTACAGAGGTCTGAGCTATATACAGGCAAAATATTAATATAGAAGCATTTTCCATAAAAGGAAAACGTTTTGAAAATAGGTCAGTCTAAGTTAATTTTTTGCCAAAATGTTGCATTTAAATAATTTTTTATAGTAATAATATTCTTAAAAAATTTTTATACACGTATTCTAATCTAAGTGACGCAAAATATCATAAATATTATTCATTTATATGCTTTGAAAAATTACTGTTCCGAACGTAGTCGGATACCTTAATGGAATTTGTATCAACTATAATCCAGTAAAACTAAATAAATTCACAATGTAATCAATCACATTAACTCCATTTGAATTTCAGCTTGCATTACTTGGAAAATACTTTTGCCATTTTTCAGGTTGACAGTGGTGATCCTCCATTCCCAAGATCAACTTCTGTTTGGTGGTTTGACTGTCGTTCTATTTCGCATAGAACGGATGCCACAGAAACCTCAACACCTAATGTGGAGCTTGTAGTAAGGGACAATAATACAGTTATACGAATTGATAGTAATCCAGGGCATATTTAGTACAAGTTTAATTCATGTTTTTTACATAAATGTTTTATAAATTATCCAGTTGGCTAGTCAGAAGAAAATGAGAACTATGTTGATAGTACCACATGCAATTAGTCATGGTGGTCAAAACAAGCGTCCAAATTTTGTTATAAATAACTTATGTTTATACAGTATAAAAAAAAATTACTTAATAGAAATTTCATGAAAAATAATTATAATTTAAAATATATTTTTATGCAAATCTGAAAAAAGAATTTCCATAAGAGAAAAAAATATGTACATCACAGCCTTTTTAAACATCTTTTATTTTGAAGGCATCCAACACAATAATATATATATATACAGATAAAGCTTAAAGATTTGAAAAACAATCAGCAGCTAACTACAGAGAAATAAGTACAAAATAACTAATATAAATAGAAACATTTTATACTGAAACAAGTTTTTACAAATAAGCAGAATTTAACATTTTGATATTTATCTAATTTATAGCAAAATAAAATAGTTTGATTTAACAAACAGGACGAGTATACACATGACTGAGATTTTGAATGTTTTGTCATATATTGATTGTTTAACTAACTCGTGAAGATAAAGATGTTATGTAATTAAAATAAAAATCATATATTAATAAAGATTGTTCATAATTTTTCTTCGTTTTTCTAAATAAAAAAACAAAAATTTTAATTTTGTTGTATGCTTTGTAGTTGGCTTAAGTTTTATAAATACTCAAACAATATTTGGTAAAAAAATTTCAACTACAAGAATAGAAAATATAATGTATAATAATGCTTATATAATGCATTGCTAGTAAAACAACAATTCTGTAACTATTATTATACATAAATAATTGATGTGGGAGGATCCGTTCTTTTCTTGCACTTAAATAGCAAGAAGAAAATATAATCTCAATACATGTTATTTTAAACATTATGCTAAATATTTTCATTTCTCTCAATAAAATTTTCTATTTTTTTTTATCAAAACTTATTACTTTTATTTTAAAATATTGTTACTACTGCCTACCTGATTTGCAATGTAAAAGTATACAACAAAAAGGAAATTATATAGTAAAGGTGAATCACATTTTTGAATATGCAAAGAACATCATAAATGGTAGAGTAAGGTTCATTTTTTTTTTTATTTATTACAAAATATAGCATAATTTTACTATCCTCTGTCAATTAGTCAAATAGCTTATCATTATCTCAGATTACAGATATTAAACATTGTCAGTTCTGTTAAGCATAATAATGATATACAAAAACATAAAAATGCCACTATTTTTAAATTTTTGTTCTACAACAACATTCTGAATTGAAACATTGTACTCTCTCACATTTTAACATAAAGGTACAATATTTTGATATCTCAGCAATAGTAATCTTTCCTCATCATTCTAGTATGCCAAATTTTTACTAATTTTTTTCCAGAAAAATGCATTTGAACACTTCATGTATATTAGTTTATAAGAATAATGTAAGAATCTTTTTCAGAGACGTTTTCTAAAATAAATTTGTTCCACCATATTTGTCGCAAACTTCAAATTTTCTTCATTTGCAGTGTAATGTTCCTCAAAACAGATTTAAAAAATATTTGTGACAAATCGAAATTTAGATTACTGTTTTCAGTCAAGCAAGTTCACAGAAAACAGATTAATTTGCGACAATCTTTAATCCTCATGAGAACTTACCTTGTACAAGACAACTTAAACATGTTCATGAAACTAAATATCTCATAAACCAGTATACTTTGACTTCAAGTTATCTTCATCAGAAAAAGGATAGCCAATTATGATTCCAAATTAATCATTAAATAATTAATGGTGGTATAATTCTGTAATATTTAATTGAATTAAATTTCTAGCTAATATTCTAATACTTTTTAAGCCAGAAAAAAAAAAAAACGTTTTAAGAATTAAAAATTTATTTTGAAATCCCACAGGAAAAATATCATTGTTTCTAAAACATTACTGATTCATACTCTATCAAATTTTTAGTAATAAAATGTAATAAAAATTACATCATTCCCAAAAAATATATAAGTAAAAAGAAGATTTTAAAATATATAATTTTCTAAATTTTTAAAAAAGAAATTTCTGTAAAATGTGCAAACAGTATTTCTGCGGAGTAAAATACGAGAATAACTCATTTTAATCGGTAGGATTACTAGCGAAATGAGCATTAATTTTGAAACAGGTTCATTTTACAGACATGCAAGTATAAATCCATTGCATTCTTGTTTTTAAACTAGTACAATGATTTAGTTGATTGAACTTCAAACTGAAATAAAAAGGAAGAATAAATGTGAAAATTCTATTTTTGTAATGCTTTATTCTTCAATTACATTAAATTCAAAAAACGTACAATTGTATTTTTTCCTAATTGTCCAGTTTTGAAATGTATTCACTTTAACCTCATAATGATTTCCATACCTATTCAACTTACAAAAACATCTTTTTGCTAAAAAACAGTTACTTTTTTATATCAATATCATATAGTACTCTAATAATTTATATCAGCTTTGCTATTCAAAAGATAGTTTTAATAAATATCACATTTGAAAACAACTAATTAAGCATTCATTTTAAAGTACAGCCAAAAACATCAACTCAAAAAGTATTTAATTCTAGAGTTATGAATTTGATGATTAATTAAATGATAACCTTAACATATTGCAATAGATAAGCCATTTTTTTAAAGTTTATTTAACAATGTTCTTTAACGGATAATATTTCTTTTTTGGGAACATTCACAAAAGATTCAAAAATAGAATTACTTACTAATTACAATATTTATGAAAAATTCAAATGGAATTTCCTAAAAATATTTTTAAGTAATTAATTTTTACATATAGCCATCGAGAATGATAATAAAATGTTTCTTCTTAGTAAAAAGAATACATTTACGAAACGATAATAGAGCATACTTTATTTTCAAAAATAAAAATTCAAACAGGCTTGGACATAAATGTAAAAAAAAATTTAAACAGTTACATATATATATTTTTATATTTACATGTCAACATTTATTTACTAAAAATCACAAAGACAATTTTCAATAAGGGCTACAGTGAAACAACTAGGCATAAAAATTATGTTTTCAATATAAGTAACAAGAAAAAGTTAACTTGAGTAATAACTTTACTAGAATTTAAGTGGCCCCAAAAAATTTACACACAATAATCAACTATTAACCACAAAGTGCGAGATTTTTCAAGCCAAACTTGCAGCATTCCTAAACACAAATATTCATTTTTCTTTGGCACAATAAATTTGAAGGAGTAGAAAATAATTTATTTTCAGATAATCAAATATAACTTTTTTCTTCTTCTACATTAAATACAGAAAATTTTAGATTTTTTCAATGCATTAGATATTGACAGATGTGCAATTTATAGATAACTTCTAATTATATTTACTCTCATCTATATATACATGAACACATTAACTTTTTGGCACAGAACATTATTATTATATGCAACACATAGACTTATTGTCAGACATTTTAAATCTTGAGGACATTGAACCAACAAATGTGAGCAAACTGTTTCATATTATGGTTCAGTTGGAATCAACGTCACTCTCGAGATATCCTTGAGTTATTTCTGATGGACCTCATAATTCTAATTCAAATTCAGAGATGATAGGAAAGTGTCATCAGCTAAAATGTCCCTAACTTCTATATGAGGACTTAGAGGCTCAGTTCCCTTTAATACTTCGGTATAAGCAGTCTTCATTAATTAATACAAAGGTGTTTGATGGAATCAAAACTTAAAACCACAATTTGATTTGAAAGTCACAAATCTTGAAGCTTGTAATTTTAACTACTTGATTACACTGGACCAAATAAATTAATTTTACACACATTTAGGAAAACATGTCTCGCTCACATATGTAATTTTTTTCAAATGCAGTTGAGTAGTTTACAACATCGCCTTGCCCAACCAGAAAAGTCAAAATAATCTCTTTTCACTTTAAAATTTCATATTTTACATCCAGCAGAAAGAGCAAAAGTCAATTTTTGTTTAACAAGTATGCATAAAACCATTACAGAAAAATATATATATATATATACTCATTCTGCACATTAAATATAATTCTCATTACATTTCAATCAACTTTATTAGCAATAAAAACTATTTAATTATTTACTGATGAAAATACATATTGCAACACTTTTTACAATAATTTCACGATATATTGTACTTCTATTAAAAATCAATCATACAGACAGTCAAAAAATCAATGCAAAAATTTTCAGAATTCAAAGAAAAAGATCTCCTTAATCTTATATTAGAGAAACCACAATAATAATTTTTCTTATATAATCATTTCACAATATTCTTCAGTTTGACATCAAATCAATTCATTTAAAAAAATTAACATGATAGGATTTTTTTTTAACTGTTACTACAATTCCAATGAGTTTGCTGAAAATTAAAAAAAAAATCATACTTATATTATGCAAAAAAAAACCACATCTTACAGAAATATATATATACTGCAAATATACATATCACAGATCTACATAATGACTTTTCAAATGACAATCATTTTATATGATTTCTTTTTAATCTAAATATAAAAATTTAATAGATTCAAATACGGCATAAAAAATAAAGTATCAAACCTTTTGGATTTAACTCTGATGCCCTCAAACCATTGTTTAAAAATTTCTCTAAATCATCAAGCTTTCTCCAAAACTTAAAAAAAACACCCTGAATTACTTTTACATTAGATATCAACTCTTTTTTTTTGCTAAAAATCAATAAAATGCAAAAACTAAAATGTAATTAAGAAATTTTCAAATCAATAATACATAATATATTGAGTTCTGCAAATCATATAAATAGTAAAATCTGTTTATATAAAATACAAGTACAGTATGCATAAATTAAAAATATTCAAATAATATGCAGAAGAAAAATAGTAAAAAAGTAAACTAAATGCATTTAGATATTTAAATCTCGTCCTTTTATTAATTTAGAGAATCTCTATAAATTACTAAAAAGTATCCCATGAACTTTAGGTGATTTTAAAAATCTGTTAAAATAAAATAAAAACTACTTTAATTAGAAAGATAAAGAGCACCAGCAAGTTAAAACTCATGTTCAAAATGACTTATGAGAAACCAGTTTAAATAAGGTAAAAGATATTGAAGAGATGCTGCTGTGAAGAAGAAAGTAGAGGCACTCTCTTATAAAACCAATATATATTTAATTAATTCTTTGAAAAATCTAAACCTAAAAACACTGGGGAAATGGAGGTAGCCATCATTTTGTCATTAAATATGGATATTTGTATTTGTGAAGAAAGCTTGTACTTTAATATGATTATAATGGTTATCAATTGTTCGAAAAACACTGAATGAATTTAACAGGATAAATTTAAAGTATGAGTTTTAATTTTTCCTATTTTGAGGTCTGACTGCAAATAAAATATTAGTGACAGATATTTCAAACCTGGGAATATGGAAACTTAAGATATTAACCCTTTATCTAGCGACGGTACTTATAAGTACCACTCACTTTAAAATTACATAGAATAACCATTTTTATGAATACTCTGACGACACTTAGCAGGAATATTCTTTGAAATCCACTCTTCCAAGATACATCACAGCACGGGTTCTATCATGAGTATTTTAGCTGGAAAGGTGAATAGTTTTATAGCAGAAATTGTGTTTTCAGCTGATAGCGTTTTCAGTAGATTGCGAAGATTGTAATTTTTATTCCGAAAATAATTAATGTCAAAAAGTTTTTTGTATTTTAATGAAGACCTTAGAAAACGATTTGACGATTTATTTAAAGTGAACAGTGTATATAATTAATTTTATAGTTTGTATCATTTTAATTAATTAACTAGCTCTAAATTAAATTTAGCCTTCTTCATTATGTATACAGCTCTTTTAATTTTCACCAATGTAGTATTCAAAAAGAAATTATTAAAAACTGCAGTAAATCATAAAGCGGTAGATAAAGGGTTAAATTAAATTCATATTCAGAAAAATATTTTAAAAAGTGAAAAGCTTAAGTGTTTCTTATTTTGAAATATTAATAAAATAATTCTCAATTTTTTTTTCCATATTGTGTGTATCATTTTACTTTACCATTAAAGTTATTACATATTCTGAAAGTAAACAACTTATAAAGTTTCAGGGTCTAGGGTTGTGGGTACTGTGAATATAATTTTCAAGATGTGAAATTAAATTGATATATGTAAAAAATACATTAAATAAAGTTAAAATAACGTTTTATCAAGTTTATTTAAAAATTTAAGTATTTGTCCAACACCTCATAAGAGCACAGCAGAAAGAAATCTAAATTTGGATACAAGATGTAGAAGTTTGATTAGAGTAACTATTATGTTGTCAAAGTGCAATATATAATGATTATTTATATTTAATTACAGATATGATTATTAGAGAGCAGTGAAAGTGAATGTGTGAGTTTTTAGCTAGAGCCAAATCTGGCTATAATTTGCCTAACATATAAAAGCAAATATCAAAACATTTCATATAAAATACGTAAAAATATCAAACATATAGTTTGCCAACAAAAGTTAAAATATCAAACCAGCAAAAAATCAAGCTTTCGAATGATGTACCCATCTATAATTTGGTGGGAATTCTCCACTACTAAGTCAAAAAGTTTTTAAAAACAGACAAATGAAAATGTGAATGTAAACAAAGCTTTTCACAGTCAAAGTTTTATCGAAAAAATTAGTTCCTATTTTTCCTGAATCAAAGCTAGGAGTTACCGCGCGTAAATATTTGTCAGGATTGTTTCACAATATTGCCCCTGTCGCAGAATCTCGCCGCATCCGCAGGGATTTAGTTCAATTTCATCCTCCTCCACGTCATACAATCAGCGTCTTCATCTGTCGTGCCTGTGGCAAGGACTTCTCTCGGGTTTAGAGGGTATGTGGAGCTATTTTTATTTATATTCCTGGTTTTTGTACTTTTGTGAGTTTTCTTCGATTTTTTGAATTCTGTTTTACTCTCGGTGGGATTTTAGATGTAATAGAAGGTTCGCTATTGGATGTAGTAATGGTCGACTCAGGTAAGGGAACTGATGGTTTAACTTCAGTTGACAGGAGCGCAAATTTATTAGAAAGCTGTAGGAAATCCAGGGCGTGCTCTAGAAGATAGCATGAGGCAGAGGTATTTAGGCCATTTTCAGGGCAACAGCAGCAGGCTGAAATGGGCCCAGGTAACTGAGATTCAATTGTGGTTGGTTTATTAGCGATGCGGAAAGGAAGTAAATGTGCGTGAGCTTCTGGAGTCGATGAAGATGATGTGGCGACGGTGTAGACACTGTAAAGACGAGATACTGGCATTGACGGTATAAGATACGTGGGTGTCAGACACAAAATGTGCGGGGCAGATTATGTTTTGTTATATTTGATCTCGTCGTAGAAGTTGTGATATAGCGAATGCCTAGCCTGAGCATACGTTTGCTAATATAGAGGAACTATTAATTTGCGTAATTCAAAATAAGATATGTTTTTATTGGTTTTAATTTCCTGGATCTGTTTTTCTAATTTCCTTTTCGGGCATAATTTTGAATCTCATGAGTGGGTTTGTGAACAATTAACGCATTTCGGCTCCAGTGTAAGATCCGTCGAAGAATGTCCAACAGATAATATCTAGATGTCGTTGAAGCTGACCACGGCAGGAAGTTTGATGCGAACCTCTGTCACTTGGAAATGCTATGATTCGGTATATAGGACGGATGCAATTTAAATACCAACCTGCTTCTTATTGTAGTTGGCAGTTTCAATGCCGGAATGCTAAACACTGTTTCGTATTGGCAGGCAGCTTCTTAAAGTGAACCTTCTAACTGAATCCATATCCAAGTCTGAAAAGGGTCCTCTCAAGGGATTTCAGCCTCAGAAGTGCACAACAGGATCAGCTCCTGAAAATGACGCCTCGACTAGAGCTTTCGAGATTTATGTGGGGAGTAACGAACAGGGAGAGTCAAGAAAAGTTTTAGCAGATTAATACGACTTAAAATTGATGGCAGATATCGTTTCGAAAGCAAATCACCGGAACACATTTTCTTACTGATTTTGGCCTCCACCCTTGAAGAGTTTTTAAAAATTGCAAATGAGACGGGACATTTCATTTTTCGGTAACATAAGATGAAAAACGGTATGGCGCGGTTAGCGATCTGATCAATGGTGGAAGCCAGGCAGCAATACAAGGCTACGCTTCCGCACAGCTGCATTGGATCCGCGAGAAAACTTCATTCTGGCTAGCCTCCACCCACGGAGTTCAACAAGGGAGGTAAAGCCGGTCATCTGGCAAAAAGCAGTAATGGCGCTTACCTGGAGTACACCCAGAATATAATGCTACAATATCAGGCGAGGGATCCAACGGGTGAACCCGACATCCCATCTGCAGCACTAACACTGGCATAATGCCCTCCGGGGACACCGAAGTGAGGTGCATCACCACACTGGACAGGGCAGGCTCACTCCTGACTCCCGTCTACAGCGAGTAAGCGTGGGCCAAAGGGGAACGCAAAGGCAACCTCAGGACACCATTTTCTCCCCTACGGGCGCTGCACACGGCAAAACATGCGGGTCGGAAAACCACCTGTTAGTAAGAAAACAATGAAATAATACGAATATCAAAATAAATAATCGAAAAAAATTAAAGATTAAACTAATTAAAAGCAACACAAAATGAATACAAAAATATGTAATTAATAACGGATATTGAGTTATCTAATAAAAACAAAGTCAATACTTGTGTACAGGTATATTCGAAATAATAGTCTGTAGTCTAGACGTGAAAAGAAAAGAAAATTTGAATGACGAGAAAGAGGGTCGGAAATAGTGAAGGTTCACTAGGGTACACCGGGATCATGACACCCGTGTTTACCAAAGACAGTAAACCCTTTGGGAAAAGGAAGTATCTACTGTACCTCGGATACCCGTGCTCACCTAAAGAAGGTGAGTTCCCTGAGGGGATGATTATTAGAGAATGTTACATATTGTACACATGTAATTAACTGACTATCAATAATTAGATATATTATCTTCAAAACCATATTCTACATAATTGAAAAAATAACTTAATCAAGTAGAACGTTATTTTAAATAAACTAGTTTGAAAATTGTTTCATCTAGATATCAGAAGAGTAATCAACCTTTTACACTTTGAGCTTACCGTTTTCTTGATCAAAGAGTAAAAAAAATTGGATATCAAAATTTTTTTATCCTACTCAAATCAACAAAATTATTTTATTGCACCTTTATTTATCACAATACAAACATCTTAATAAGATAATAAATTGTAAGGAAGCTGGGTTTTTTCTAAAATATATTCTATGAATAATAAACAAAAGCAACAATATTTTAAACTACAACAAATTAATGAAAAGAAAACGAAAAAAATTTTTTAATGACCCTGACTGTCAGTTATTGCAAAGTATTTTTAAGTCTGGAATAATTGTTAAAATCTGGAACCTTATGTCATCTCCGCATCCAAGTCTGTTACTGATTTTGTTTTTGTCACAGCATACAAAGAGGAAGAGTTTTCGCATACTTAGGTTAAAACAAATAACATTAGGTGTTTTACAACTCTTTTCGCAAATTGAGGTAAACTTTTCTAAAATCAATTCAAAAATACATAATATCAAGAATAAATTTTAGTTTAAATTGAGTGTTGGTCAATATGTTAATTTGAATTCTTCCTTTTATTGGAAGTTCGGAGATGTTACAGTCTTGAAAAGGATTTTGAATCCAAGATAATTTTTCTTTTTGAACAAGAAAATATCCAAGAAATATTTTTTTGCAGATTTGATAAATGAAAGATCAAATTATTTATAATATTTTTTATCGAGATTAGCGTTACTGTTTATTAAAATATTATGCGAATTATCATTTGTAATTTTTCTAAGCTTCTAAGAGTTGTTTCGTTTTGGGGTTAATGGCTAAGTTTTTGGTAGAGAAAGGGGTCCATGGGTACTGCTGATCTACACTCATGCCCATAAATTAAGGATAATTCAAGTTCAGACAAAGAATCAGAAGCAAAACAAATGTGACTTATTTGAAAAGCCTTTTTATTAAACAAACGTAAAGAGCAAAAAAGATTCTATATGTTTGGTATCATTAGTAAAAAATAACGAATTTTGCTCCCTGGAGCAAATTACAAAAAAAGAAACCCCTACTTAAAAAAACCGATATTGCATGCTTGGTATGATGGTTAATACATAGCATGTCTCCCCTAGACGATGTAATACAGTCCGTACAGAAGCTAGGCATGCTGAGTATCAAATTATCGATCTGATCTAGGAGAATATTACACCACTCATCAAGCAATGCTTTCCGCAGTTCTGGCAGACATGTAAAAGGTGCCGACTGCGCAAGTAACCTGTTTGCCCAAGTCCCGCAATACGTATTACCTCCCCACTGGATTCAAGTCCGGTGAGAAATGCTACGTTCATACGGATGATTATCCGATTACGTTATCTGTTTATGATGCACGTGAGGTCAGGCGTTATTATCCATAAACACAAATTCTGCACCCATGGCGCCCCGAAACAAACGTTCATGTTGTTCCAGAATGACGTCCCGATAGATGAGGCCTGTCATGGTTCCAATTTAAACATGCAGGTCAGTTGTGGAACCCAGAATAATTCCTCCCCCACACACAAAACGAGCAGTAATGGGTACCTGGCACTCTCCATATGAAAGTCCGGCGATAAGCAGACTGCAAGCTAAATCTGGACTCGTCAGAAAACATCACACAAGCCCACTGTTTCGGTGCCCCAAATGCATTTTCTACCCGGGTTAAACCCTCGGCGACAGTGAGTTCCAGTAAGTGGAAAAATCTGACAGGTCTAAAAAAAGACCAATCTGCCTTTCGTCTATAAACGTTCTGCCTTTTGTCGTACCGTGGTTGAAGAAGCTGACGAAAGGGGATGTAGTGCCCCGCTTTTTTTTTGGCGTAACTGACCAAATCCCGGGTCCTCATCCCCATTGTAATTTTCCCCGCGCTGTAACGCTCCACAATAAAATCATCTTGGAATCGTTTTTTGGGCCTGAGATGACACTCCGTGCGTTTCCCAAATTTCCCCTGGGTACTTCCAGTAGCCCAAATTCCAGACGGCCGATAACCCCACCATGTAAAAACCCAAAAGCGCCCATGTCAAAAAAGCGGTTATCGCACTGAAAGGCTTATAAGGCGCTTGCGAACAATTTAACTCTACTTTGCCTGTATTCCTTATATATTCCTCTCTAACACTCTCGCCATTGTGACGTACTATCGGTGTCATCTTATGGCTTTCTGCAGTTCGCATATGATTCTTGAAGATGGGTGTAGTCATTTTACGGGTGATATACTTGCTTTTGTCATGATAACTGTAACTGCATGTGTACTTTGTTAACTGTATATTGTAATGTATTAGGTTTATTGACGTTGATGCGTGAGGAAGAACTTCTGATTCGGCTGAAAGGTTACCGGTAGGAAACATTTCAACGGATTCAAAACGGATTTTTTTTTTTCTTGAAATTTATTTAGTATATCTTTTCTTCTATCTTCGGGTAAGACTTTTTTGTACTTTTAAAAAGATAGTGAAAGATACAAAATTGAGTGTTGGAGTGGGGAGAAAAAAAGGGTGATTACATTCACAAACAAAAAAAAAGGGGGAGAAAAAACGCATACTAATTTTTCATTAAATAAATATAGAAGAAGCTAACAATTTGGAATTAGCAAGTTTGAGGAAGGTCAAAAATTTAAAAAGAATCCGAATATTCAATTTTTTTTAGAAAATAATTTCCCGAGTGGAAATCCCTAAATTAAAAGAAATAATAATGAAAAGTTCACAAAAATTAAAAAAATATTCTAAGTAAAGACAAACAAAAAAAACGGAGAGATTATAATTAAAAACAAATAACAAAGA